>CAUYQV010113019.1:0-18909 GCA_963574575.1 Galagoides demidoff
CCTGTGGTCCCAGCTACTTGGGAGGCAGAGGCAGGAGACTCACTTGAGCCCAGGAGTTGGAGGTTGCTATGAGCTGTGATGCCATGGCACTCTACCCAGGGGGATAGCTTGAGGCTCCGTCTCAAAAAAAAAAAAAAACTCCTCTGCCCTGTGGGTGAGACTGAGCCCCTGTTCAGCTGTTTTCTCTTAAGTATTGCGTACTCAGCTCAGTCTGTGGCTCAATGGGCTAAGGCACCAGCCACGTACACCTAAGGTGGCGGGTTCAAATCCCCAGCCTGGGCCAGCCAAACAACAATGATGGCTGCAACCAAAAAATGGCTGGGTGTTATGGCGGGCGCCTGTGGTCCCAGCTACTTGGGAGGCTGAGGCAGGAGACTCGCTTGAGTCCAGGAGTTGGAGGTTGCTATGAGCTGTGATGCCATGGCACTCTACCCAGGGGAATAGCTTGAGGCTCCGTCTCAAAAAAAAAAAAAAAAGAAATGAAGGTGTGCGGTGGCTCCTGCAACAGTACAGACATGCCCATTTGCACTCTGCTTCTCCCCCCAGGCCTCTTCAATGGTGTGAAGCTGGTGGTAGAGACACCTGAGGAGACCCTCTTCACCTACCGAGGGGCCAGTGTGACCCTGCCCTGCCATTACCACTATGAGCCAGACCTGGTCTCCCCACGGCCTGTGCGCATCAAATGGTGGAAACTGTCAGAGAACGGAGCCCCAGAGCAGGATGTGCTGGTGGCCATCGGACTGAAGCACCGCTCCTTTGGGGACTACCAAGGCCGGGTGCACCTGCGGCAGGACAAGGAGCGTGATGTCTCTCTGGAGATCCGAGACCTGCGGTTGGAAGACTATGGGCGCTACCGTTGTGAGGTCATTGATGGGCTGGAGGATGAGAGTGGCCTGGTGGAGCTGGAGCTTCGGGGTGAGACTCTGCCTGGGACTGGGTGACACTGGGATCTGAGGGCAGAGGGGAGAGGCTCCGAGAAAGCACCTGGATCTTTGTGTCTTAGAGGCATAAATGTGTTGAATCCCCAAAAAATCCCATGGGGAAGCTGTTCTTATTATCACCCCCATTTTACAGATGAGGAGAATGAAGCACAGAGAGGTCAAGTAACTTACTTAAGGTCATACAACTTATGAATGGCACAGCAGGGGTTTGAACCCAGGCAGCTGGTCTCTAGAATTTGCCCTTCTCTGATTCTTCTTATTCACATGCCACTTGGAGAGAGGAAAGTGGAAGCTGGCCCCTCAGTTTATTAGGGACAGAGTTGAGAGTTGAGCAGAGTTAGGGGGCAACAGCTAAATAGACGAGGCAGACCCAGAGTGAGGTGATCAGGAGAGGTGATCAGGAGCATGAGGATCCAGTACACTGCTGGGCTTTTGCTCTGGCTGTAGGGAGCCGATGTACTCCAGCCCCAGGATGGCCATGCCAGAGTGCAGGCCCAATGCTGACAGATTTTCTGATTTGACAAGACAAGCTTATCTTTTTAAACGAAACCTCTGGATTTTGACATAAAAATCTTCTGTTTTAAAAAACTAACCAACCAACCAACATTTTGTGTGCCCAAATCAGCCAGATCTTGCAAGCCAAATCTTGTGTGGGGGCCCCTGTAGGAGATCTCTAAGTTGCTTTTTTACCTTCTCTTTCTCTTGTACCTCTCACACCTGCTGGGGGGCAGCTTGGCAGTGGAGGAGAATAACAGAATTCCATTGCTGGCTGTCCCAGCTGTGGCACGTGGGTAGATGCCTTATGCCCCTCAGGGCTCCAGATCTTTAAGGTGTAAAATGAAGACTAACGGTCCCTCCTTTCCCTCCCTCAGAAATAATGAGGATAAATTGTGTGCCTCTCAAAATGTGTTTCTTTTGCAGGCAGGATCCACCTGTCCAATCCACATGACTTAGATGGCTTCATTCCTGAAGTTGGGGGTGGCAGAAGGACGGGAGAGAGACTGCAAGAATCATTTGTCTAGGGTCCCCAGGGGCAGCCTAGAGAAAGAGGGAGTCCTCACCCTGTCCTGGAGCTGTGAGGGTTAGGGCTAGAGTAGGACCAGGCATAAAATAGTCCCCCCAAAACACACATGGAGGATGGTCAGGGCTTCTCTGCCCCCTCAACCTGGCTTTCAAGCTGCCTGGCTTCCTGAGGTTTGGAGCTCAGAATGTTCTTGGGTCCCTGGGCATAGGGAGGAGATTCCAAGGACTTTGGTAAACAACCCTAGCCAAGTAGTGTCCCTTCCCAGGCCCCTATTATCACCCCCACTCCTTAAGGCTTCATCTAATTTAGTAGGGACCAGATCTTGATGTTTAAAGCAACTTTTTTGTTTTTGTTTTAGAGACAGAGTTTCACTTTGTCACCCTTGGTAGAGTTCCATGGTGTCACAGCTCACAGCAGCCTCCAGTTCTTGGGCTTAGGTGGTTCTCTTGCCTCAGTCTCCCAGGTAGCTGGGACTACAGGCGCCCACCACAATACCTGGCTATTTTTTTGTTACAGTGTAGCTGGGGCCAGGTTTGAATCCGCCACCCTTGGTACATGGGGCCAGCGCCCTACTCACTGAGCTACAGGTGCCACCCTAAAGCACCTCTTATTATAGTAACGTTTCAAACATGAATGGTAACTTTTGAGGGGCAGACTATGGCCTCTGTGAGACCCTGGCCACTAGGAGGGGACTGGACCTCCCTGACTTTGAGCGTCCTGTATTTAAGGACCCTTCACCACCCTTCTTTGCTGGAAAATCATCTGTCACACATGGAAAGTTTCTTACATTCTCCTAAGAAGCTTCCACATTTGTAACAAGGTATACCATCAGGTTTCAGCTATTCAGAAGGGAGCTGGGAGCCAAATCTCATCTCTTGAACCCAAAGCCTATGCCCAGCTCCTGTAGACAATGGCACATCCTTTCTGGGGCTCTTACAACTGCCTTATGAATTAGGTATGATCCTTGTTCTGTAGTTGGAGACATTAATTGAATTATTAATTAATTACCTTAAGAAGCTAATAAATATTTTCTGGGTACTGCTGTGTACCAGACTAGTTCTACGAGGGGGATGAAAAGCAGATATAGACTCTGCCTTAGACCTGAGCAATGGATAGGAGCTCAGAGGTTTGCTGAGCTTTCCTGGGGGACTGTGTAGTGCACATGTGTATCCTGCCAGCTGGGCCCCTGCCCATCCCTCCAAACTCCTCTTTCTTTCCTCCCAGGTGTGGTCTTCCCCTATCAGCCCCCACAAGGGCGCTACCAGCTCAACTTCCCCGAGGCCCAGCAGGCCTGTGAGGAGCAGGATGCGGCGGTGGCCTCCTTTGAGCAGCTCTTCCGGGCCTGGGAGGAGGGCTTGGACTGGTGCAACGCAGGCTGGCTGCAGGACGCCTCAGTGCAGTACCCTATTATGCTGCCCCGGCAGCCCTGTGGTGGCCTTGGCCTGGCACCTGGTGTGCGCAGCTACGGCCCGCGGCACCGCCACCTGCACCGCTATGACGTGTTCTGCTTTGCTGCTGCCCTCAAGGGTGAGTGGGATGGTTGAGTGCAGGCCTGTGGGTTTGGTAGCCACTGGGGGCCTGTGAGAAGGCAGCATCGGGAAGCTTGTGGTCCCCTCTGCCTGCCCTGATGGCACCCCCTGGAGGCCTAGAGCACCAGCAGGTCCAATGTTTGTCTGAGCTGGTGCTGCTGCTTCCTGCCAAGCTTCTGTTTATTTGTTCATCAAACGCTTTCTGAGGCCTGCCACGTTCTGGGGTCTAGGCTAGGCTCTGAGGCATCTCAGATAAGTAAGACACAGCCAGTCCTCATAAAGCAGCCCATTTCATAGGAAGATAAGCAAGTAAAGGCTGAAATTGACTCAGTGCCATATTCTAAGCACTTGGAAAAGTGTCTGGGACATAGCAGGTGCTCAGTAAATAATTGAATGGGTGAGAGACTCTGACCAGTCCACCCTTGGAGGGTTGCCCACTGGGTGCAAATAGGAGAGGTGGTGGGTGAGTACAGACATGATTGGTAGCACCTGAGTGCTTTGGCAGGTGAATGGAGCTTTTAGGTTGAGGATGAGGACTGGGAATTGTTCCTAGAAGTGTTCACTGCAGATGCCCACAGTATGGTGGCTCCCTGGGCTGAGACAATTATCAGGTCTTTGGGGCTAGCATTGCTGCAGGTGCCCCTGTCCTCCCTGATCACAACCTGCATTGCTCAGCACTGTGTTCCTTTCTCCCTAGGACAAGTGTACTACTTAGAGCACCCTGAGAAGCTGACGCTGACACAAGCAAGGGAAGCCTGCCAGGAAGACAGTGCCCAGATTGCCAAGGTGGGACAGCTCTTTGCTGCCTGGAAGTTTCGTGGCCTGGACCGCTGTGATGCTGGCTGGTTGGCAGATGGCAGTGTCCGTTACCCTGTGGTTCACCCCCGTCTCAACTGTGGCCCCCCAGAGCCTGGTGTCCGAAGCTTTGGTTTCCCAGATCCCCAGAACTCCTTGTATGGTGTCTACTGCTACCGCCAGCACTAGGACCCAGGGCCTGCCCCTGCCTCATTCCCTAATGGGCTGTGTATTTATTCAGTGGTTCGTTTTTCCTTGTGGGTGGAAAATGGAAAAAATTTTAGTATTGGTTTTATACTTATCAACTTAAATTTAAAAATAATTTTGTTTTTACTATTTTTTGTAAACTGGACAGAATCCAATGACTCCCATTGCTCAGGTGGATACCCCAAAGCTCCCCATCCAGGAATTCTTCTGCCCTCTACTTATGGGCTTTTAGAGGACTCTCTGCCACCTCCAAGTCCAGCCTATTTCCTTGTCCCAAGGAGGCTGGCATCCAGAAAAGACAACTGTCTAGCCAGGATGCTACAGTGTATGTATCAGGGCCTGGGGGCTGCAGCTCTCCCCAAACCCCAGTGTGGGGGAGGGAAAGGACCTCCAGAGTTGAGCTTTGGGGTTCTCCTGCTCCCTTCTACTTTTCTGTGAAGCTGCTGGCCCAGATTAGCCCACTAAAGAGGGAGTCACTAGGCTTCTGGGTGACATCAGGGAAAGGGAGAAATTCCCGTCCCCATTCTTCCCTCCACTCTTGTCTCCAAAGAGTTGGTGTTTTGTTCACATTCTTCCCTTTGTGGGGAGCGGCCAGCCAGTGTGTGTACTTTCTTTGGATAATAAATGGTGCTGTGACTCACTTCCTCCAACCCCAGCCCTCCTCTGCATCTCCATCTTGTTCTGCCTCAGGGCCTAGCCTTTGCCTGGTGTGGGTGTGGGAGGGCAGTTCTATTCTAGGCTTCCCAGGTCAGTTGGGTCAGTCCATGAGGTGGGCAGGGAGCTCCTTGGGCTGCCCCATCAGGCTGACTTGGTTCTGGCCTTGCTTGCCCTGTGGCACACCCTGCTGACCTAGTAGCAGGGAGCCTTGCTTGTGTCCCTAACATCCCCATCCCATGGTGGGGTATCTGTGTGAGGCCCTGCAGAAGAGTGGGAGGTGCCTCTTAGAAGGTGGAGGCGACTGTGCCTTCCAGAGGGTTTTGGAGGCCAGGGATCTCAGGGACCACGCCCCTCTGCCTCACTGTCTACATCAGGAAACCAGCCCTATTGCCTTACACAGGCATGCCTCTGCCACTGATCTGGCATCCAATAAGTTCATTTTTCCTTTTTTTGAGACTCTTATTACCCTGGGTAGAGTGCCATGGCATCATAACTCACAGCAACCTCAAATTTTTGGGTTCAAACAATCCTCTTGCCTCAGTCTCCCGAGTATCTGGGACTATAGGCACTCGCCACAATGCCCAGCTAGTTATTCTACTTTTAGTAGAGACGGGGTCTCACTCTTGCTCAGGCTGGGTCTTGAACTCCTGATCTCAAGCAGTCCTTCTGTCTTGGCCTCCCAGAATGCTGGGATTACACTAATCAGTGCTTCACTTAGCCCAGTGCTCCTCATGGTGTCTCCAGCATCGGCACCACTGGGAACTTGCTAGAAGTGGAAGTTCCTGGCCCTAACCCAGACCTGCTGAGTCAGAAACTCAGAGTAGGGACTGGGGGGCAAGCAGGGTGTTATTACTAAGTCCTCCAGGTGATTCTTGTGAGTGCTTAGTTTTGAAACTCACTGAGGGTTGTGCCACCAACTAATCAATTAATGAATTAAGGAAGCGTTGTACCCTTACTATGTAACTACTGCTGTAGCCTCCGCTTTGGGCCATCCATTCTTTCCAGAGCTAGAGGTATATATATATATTTACCAATAAACACTCAACCACACACTCACCCACATTCGAAAAGACACCAGCTTGCACAAAAGCACATCGGCACGCACTAACCAACACGCAGATGCTGTCACGAGGATTCAAGGCTTGTAGAGCTCCCAGTGAGGGAGGTGTCAGAAGAGGAGGCAGCATTGGTGGGCGGACACTGCCTGGCCTGCCCCTGCCAGTTCAACTTTCAAGGTTTGTCAGGGAATCCATAAACAATTGAAAAGATTTTCTTTGACATCCTAAAGCTTATAGGCAGAAGACCCAGCCCTTTCTGCTTATAGCTGGCTAACCAGTTTACCCCCAAAATGTGTAAGCAAGGTTTGCTGTTCCCAGATTGGCTTGAATTTGTTTTTTTCTTCCCTCTTTATAAATCCTGATTTTTGCCTCTGTTCTTGGACTCAGTCTACCAACTGGGTCCTCCCACATGAACAAACAGTGCGATAGCAAAGAACCAGACTATGCAAGGTGACCAGATGTCTCCTTTCAGCTGTTCTCTGACAGTGTGCCCATTTGCAAATCCACATATGGCACACCCTGACTGACATGCCATGTATGTGTGACAGGCACAGCCAGGCACACATGCATACATACATATCACGTGTGTCTGCACATCCTCCAAATTCACGTACACACACACATACTCAGATAATCCATCAAACACGTTGGCACTCTAGTGAAAATAAAGCACATGACTGTCCGAGGTTCTGGACAGGATTCACACTAATTTGGGATCATTTGATCAAAACTTGTCTGCACAGCCACCATTCTAGGAGCCCAGATTGTGGTTGCCTCTCCTTAAATTAAAGAAGGGGGGGGGGTGGAAAGAAAAGAAATAGTTCTCTTCCAATGTCTTTATTATTATTATAATTATCATAATCTTTAGTTTTCAAAAATATAAATAGGTATACGGAACCCTGGTGCCTGCACGGTCCCGGGGGTTGGGGGTTGGGAGGGGAGAAGGGTTGGGTGGCACTCCCTTGGGAAGGAAGTGCCCCCACCCAGCCCTGTGGAGTTGACACCTGCTAGGATGGCAGACCAAGGTGAGAGGACACTGGAAGAGGGACCCTTGGAGGGAACTCGACCCTCATGCAGGGGAAGATCCCTCCAATGGCTCTCTCCTGCCCACTTACACTCACTCTTGGCCGTCAGCAGGAATCAGCCCTTCTCCCCCAAGCTTTCTCCTGCACACATAGGGTGCAGCCCTTCTGGCTCCACTTCAGATAAATTCAGCGGTACATTCAGCTGCTGCTTCATGCCCTCAGGCCTCTGCCCCTGCCAGCTACTCCGAACCCTCCTCCCTCCTCCCTAGCTCTCCCTGGAGGTGAAATAACCAATTGCACTGCTCTTGGATAAAGTCAGGAAACAAAAAATAATCTTCTTTATTTAACTTAACCCTCCCCTTCTCCCCCTGTCCCTGCACTGGTCTCTGGAAAGGCACAATGGGAGATTGAAGAAATGTCTCTAAACTCAGTCCTCAGGTTACAATAAATTTGCTTTGCTTTGGCATTTGGGGGACAAATTAGATGCAGTTTTGGTGATGGGGGGTGAGTGGGTGCATACAAAATGTGGGATTTATTTTTGCCTTCTTTAATGGGATTCCTTATATGACAAAAAGTGACAAGAAGAGGACACCATCTGAGTGGGATGCACAGTTGGCCTGGCAGGCTCCTGGGCTCAGCGTCCTGGGTGCGTCCTAGAAACTCCTCTCAGTGGGCTGTGCCAGGCTGGCTCCTCCGTGGGGCCCGTGAGTTTCGCTTCTGTAGTCTGCGCTTGTAGGTGGTGGCTGGGGTGAAAGGAGATGGAAAATTATCAGTGGACCCAGAAAGAAAGTGAGGCTAAGCCTAAGCTCTCCTCAGTTTCCCCTCTGTCCCTGCAGAAACCAGGTCATCAAGGCAGCCTGGGGCTTCACTAGCTTCCTTGGCTCTGCTTTTGCTTTGGCTCTCCTTGGGCTACGGGGATTCAGGCAGGTGTTGAAAAGGAAAGCAGGCCACCAGTTTTTTCCTTCATCCTCTCAGTGAAAGTGAGCCCTCTCCTGGGAGGGTACCCAGTCCTCCTTAGGGGCAGGGGTCAGCGAATCGTGGCTGAGCAGCCCCTTGACCTCACTGCCTTTGCTTGACTCTATAGATGGTGCAGGGTCCCTGAGAGAGGACGAGCCACCACTGTGCTGCTCTGGACACAGAGAGGAGGCTGCAGAATCTGCCCTGGGGCCCTGTGAGGGTGGGCAGGGGGATGATGCTCACGATCCGTGCAGGTGATCCGAGGCTCCTCCCAGTGCCCGCTGGGCTGGCACCGAATGGTGGGCACGTGGCGCTGGACAAACCCCTCAGTGCACTGGTACCGCACCAGTGAATTGATCTCATACCGGTCCTTCTTCTGCCCGAAGGTCCTGGCGTGCTTCACCATGGGGGGCTCTCCACAGGCCACTGAAGGGGTAAACAACCTTTAGAAAGAGCTTCCATAGGGTCTTCTGTGATGACCCACACTGGCCATGCCCCAAGGCACCACAGGAAGGGCCCTGAGCCCTACCACCTGCCAATGAGCCCTGGACATTAAGAATTTGGACACTGCTGGTTCTAACATCTGGGTTCCTCAATGATTTGGAGCAGCAGGAGGGGGGGGTACAGAGGGAATGTCCTAAAGGAGATGAAGAGAAGACAAAAGGGCGGAGAAAGCCCAGGAAAAAGGGCACAAGCCCAGGTCAGCACCTGTGGCTCAGTGAGTAGGGCACCAGCCCCATATACTGAGGGTGGTGGGTTCAAACCCGGCTCTTGCGAAACTGCAACAAAAAAGTAGCTGGGCATTGTGGTGAGTGCCTGTAGTCCCAGCTACTGGGAAGGCTGAGGTAAGAGAATCACCTAAGCCCAGGAGTTGGAGGTTGTTGTGAGCTGTGATGCCACAGCACTCTACCGAGGGCGATAAAATGAGACTCTGTCTCTAAAAAAAAAAAAAAAAGGGGGGGGCACAAGCTCACAGACTCGCAGACTCTATTGCTTCTTTATGGAAGGATCCAGTTCAAGGGAAAGCAGGACCCACAGGAGGCCTGGGGGATGCAAGGCCATGAGAACAGGGGCTGGTGTCCACAGACTTAAAGCCCAGAGATCGAGACCTGATAGCTCTGACTCTATGGCTGACAGACTTAGGAACCCCAAAGACAGGAAGGCTCCCAACTGAGAAGCCCTTGAGGGAGAGTTTCCCTACTGACATCTAAGGGACAGTGTGTATCTGTGGAGTGGGGGGATCCCATCCTCTAGCCTGTGACCTTCATATATTTGCTGTCCTTGCAAACAGTTCCGAGCAGCAAGCTTGCCCTTGCCACTCTGCCTGGGATGCTGGTGCTGGGAGGGGCCCCTGGTCAGCTCCAGTGTGCCTGTTGGACAGGTGAGGAGACACCAGTAGCCAGTACACCAGGCCCTCACCCCTGTCACACAGAAAGAGCCTCCCCTAGATTGAAAGTCTTAATTGGACCCCCTCCCAGGTCCTAGCTTACCTGTACCCTTTTTACACGTGAAGGGCAGGTGGTAATTGCAGGGGACATCATTCCACTCGCCCTTCTCATGCCAGATCATCACCACACAGTCTTCTCCAGTAGCAAAGAAGTTGTCTGGTTGGTTGGGACGCCAGTTCTCGAATTGCTGCGTTGGGAGTGGGGAAGGGTGAGGTGGGGACAGGAGCAGCACAACTTGACCTGACCCTGCCTTCTTCCCCATGGAGCCTCCCCCTCCTTTTATTCCAACTTTTGGCTCATCCAGGAGTGGCACAAAAACCCCAGGGAATGTGGTCGGGGTTGTCCTAGGCATAGTGGGACCAACAGGCCTTCCGGGGAAGGTTGGTCTTTCTCAGGAGCACAGGTTCCCAAGGATTCACAGTTCCTGTTTAGGAGCTAATCCCACTGTTCTTTTCCAGAAGGACCAACAAGGGCTGACCACAAAGACTGCCTTGTCTGGGTGGGGCTGGATGGTACAAACATGGCTCTCTGGTCCAGACTGCCCACCAGAGAAGTTTTCCCAAGCTTCTCCCTCCAGTCTTACTTCAGGACAAAGAGGATCCTCTTCCCTGCCCCTCTTCCCACTTAAAGTCCTCCTCTTCCAAGGAGCCTTCCCTGATGCCCATAGCAGCTCATGACCCACAGCACTGCCCAGCCTCTTCATTTAGCATCTATGTTGCCTTCTGTCTCCTGGAGTAGACACAAGTCCTCTGTGGATAAACTTCCACATATCCCTAGTGGCAGTTTGCTGTTATTCCCTCCTTTCCCTCTGGCTCCCTCCTTTGACTTATGCCGTCACTTGCACAACCTGTCCAGCTCTAGAGGCAGAGAGGAAGGAGACACAGCTGCCCGTGAAAGCTGCATGGGGTTTGAATGCATCTCTCTCTGGGGAGTCTTTATCCCACCCCCTCTCCTCTGGGCCATCAGAGGTGCCTTCTGCAGAACTTACCAAGGAGTGTCCATCTGACCAGCGGAAGTCCCCTTCGATGGTCCTGTCATTCAGGCCGATCCACTGGTAATCTTGAGCATTGTCTAGAGAGAGGATGAGGGGGTTGGGCCTGGCAATGGGACCCTGAGGGTGTCTGAAGAACTTGGGAGGAAAGATGAAGGTAAGAGGGCTCCTAGGGGCATGCCACCGGCCTCTAACATCCTTACAAAGGTCTGAGTATGCATGTGTGGAGTACACATTGGACCCTTCTCTCCAAGCTGGCACGGACAGGTGACAGCGACAGAATTAGCCTGGGGCAGACTCTGACTGCCAATAGGCTATCCTGAGTACAGCCAGGGCTGCTAGTCCCAAAGACTTGTCTTCTTTCAGGAAACTCAGACTGTGGAACTATTCCCCACTCCCACTCCCAGCCCACTACCCTGGCAGCCTTGCTGGGCCCAAGTCTGCTGACACCTGATAGGTGAAGTCCTTTGCCCACATGTCCACTTTCTTCTTAGGTCCCAGAGGGGCCCCCCCAAACTTACTGTTGACAAATTCTTGCTCCTCAGGGGTGACAATACTGCTCAGGTGTGACTGATGCTTTCGACACTGGCTCTCGGCGTCCACCCAAGTCTCACGGTCGGGGAAGTGGCGGTAACAGTAGCCCTGGAACTTGGTCCAGCCCTCCTCACATACCTCCTGGTCTGCAACACAGGGCAGGGGCTTGAAGGGAGGGGCCTGAGGCTGGCAGAGAATGGCAGATGCTGCCAGTCTGTGGTACGGATTACTGTGCTTCCCCCACCTTAAATGCTGTGCCCTCAGGGGATGGGGGAGGCCCAGGGGGAGACAGGTTCAAGTTGAAAGCCACTAGGGCCTGGCCCCAGGAGCCTCTGAGCATGTTCCCACTGTGGGAAATGCCAGGGACCCTTCTTCCAAGCTTTCCTCCTGTTGATGCCTGCTCTGAAGGGCTGGAGAGGACAGCTGGCTATGCAAAATGAGGTGGGCAGGTGAGAGGTTTTGAGATTTAAAACATAGTACTGAGGTCCTGAGGGGCTCTAGGAACAGAGGTGCCATACTGGGGCATGGAATGGAACTGACTGCTTCCTTCTCGCAGAGCCTCAGGTGGGGGCAGAGGAGGAAAAACAAGTCTGCTTTGGGTCCCAAGAAGACTCAGGCTCTAAAGCCATCGAATGGAGCTGGCTCTAGCTAAGTACACTGAGCCTGCCTTTTGGAGGGTGAAACAGCCAACTGGGGGTCCATGAGCCAGGGGTCCTGGCTACTTATTTTATATTATTTTGGTAGCAGATGGAAAGAGCGGAGAAGCTTCTCTCTCTTCACAAACCTAAATTTGTAATGAATTCTTAGTTCTACAGAATGGGCTGTTTGGAACTCTTGGAGTAGCCTAGAGTGACAGACTCAGAAACATTGTGGAGCTGGCTCATTCAAGCTTGAGAGAGCTGGTTGTGAGAGTCACTTCCCAACTCTGCCTTCAGAGACATCATGTTGGTAGCTTCAAACTGGCCCTGGTGGGAGTGTTTACACCTCAGGAACTGGCAGATACTATAGCATTAGACAGGAGAATTCCAAGGCACCCCTTTCCTTCTTCCCTGGTGTCTTCCAGGTGGTGGGCCCTGGGGTTGGGTGGAGGCCCATGAATCCTCCAGGTTGTATGGTACCCTCCCTGATGGGGTGCCACAACAGGCTGGCTGCTCAGAAAGGGAGGACCAGTACCCGAGGGTAAGGATTCTTAGACTGAAGGGGCGGATGCTTGGCAAGGTGGAAGAGGTAGCTGTAGATAGCAGAGAGAGAGGAGGTGGAGGCCTGAGAAGAAAGAGGCACAGCAACAGGAGGGGTGGAGGAGACCTCGGGTCCCCTGCTACCTATGCCTGCCCCAGGGGGTGAGCAAAGGGTTGGCAAAGGGTGGAGAGTCCTCAGAAGCAGCTCAGCACTATGAAGAGGCCAGAGATTGCATCCCAGGGCTGACTTGTGGGGTCAGTTTGGGGGCCCCTTTAGTGCCTGAGTGCTGAGGTGGGCAGGCAGGGCTGGAGGGTGCTACTGGGTGTGTTGGGAGGCATGCAGGATGGAGGTTCTGGGGAGACAGAGACAGAATTGCAGGGATGCTGGAGGAGGCTGCAGGGCAGAGCCCAGGCAGGGTGCCCCTGCAGGAGGGAAGGGCTCAGGACTGGGGTGGGAGAAGAGACGCAGCTTGCTCAGCTGGGACCCAGAGCCAGGGCCCCACTGGGTGGCTCCAGCACCACCTTTCTGTCTCATCAGGGTACAGACCCCTGTGAGTGCCCTGCCTTCATTCCAGAAGAGCCCTTCCCCAGTCTGGGACCCAGAAGCTGTTGTCTGCATGGATGTTCCAGACCCTTCCTCCCTGTGGCAAATATCCTGTCATCCTGAAGAGAAAATCCTTATAGCTCTCTACTCCCACCCCACCAAGTCCCATGTTCCAATTTCCTAGTGTCCTGGGGTCAGCAGAGAGGGTGGAAGACTGTAGGGGACGAGGACTATCCAGGTCTTTTCTTGCCTTAATTTATCCTACCAGTCTATAACCTCGGCAATGTCCCCAAGGAATCAAAAACTACCTTCCTGGCCAGGTGCAGTGGCTCACGCCTGTAATCCTAGCACTTTGGGAGGCTGAAGCCGGTGGATTGCTTGGGCTCAGGAGCTTGAGCAAGAGTGAGATTTCGTCTCTACTAAAAATAGAAAAAACTAGCCTGGCATTGTGGCGGGCACTTGTAATCCTAGCTACTCCGGAGACTGAGGCAGGAGAGTTGCTCAAGCCCAGGAGTTTGAGGTTGTTGTGAGCTATGATGCTAGAGCAACAGAGTGAGACTCTGTCTCAAAAACAAAAAAACAAAAAACAAACCAACCAACAAAAAACCTACCTCCCTGCTCTGCATAGGACCAAAGGGAGATTTCCCAAGAATTTCACCTGCTTGGGATTTTCCAGGTGTTCACTTGAGAGTTCATTGAAAAGGTTATAAGCTCATCCCTGCCCCCTTCCAGTTCTGTGTGGCCTGTTGCTCCCAGCATCCCAAAGTCTCATCTCCCCTTTTCTGAGTTGGGAAGCCCCTGAGATCCAAGAAAGCTGGGAACCATGAAAGACAAGATTGCTGAGAGCTCAGTCTGGCCCTGGGAGGCTTCTGGCACATAGCTCCCCTTGGCAGAGCTGGCAGCTCTGCTCAGATGAAGAAACAGGTGGGGTGCAAGGACCAAGAAAGGAAACTCAGCCCCACTCTTTGGGACAAGGCTCTGTTCTCTCAGCCCTTTGCTTTGCATAAGAAAGGAAACAAGGCTGACATGGCATCCACATGGCAGCTGTCATAGTGGTAGTAAGGAGAAGGTGACATGCAACAGTCTCTGCTCATGCATGACTTGAGCATGCTGGTGACACGGAAGCTCTCAGGCAGATCAACTATAGCTCTTGCCTCAGGAGAAGAGGAGGCAGCTCGGCCAGTGTGGCACAGTGGCTTCCAGGCCCAGGAAGGGGCCACAAAGGTCCCATGGGCAGACAAATGCCCATGACAACACTGAGAAGATCCGTGGCTGTCATCCAGAGTAAGAACCAATTACTCCCACTCCATGGCTTCCTTCAAGACAAATGCATGGAATCAGCTCTGTCCTCTTAGTCTGACACATGCACCAGCCTCAGTGGTGGCATCAGTAGGTCTGCACCCCTGGAGAAGGTGAGTGTTTTAGAGGTTCCCAGAGCCCCCCTTCCAACCTGCACTCTCTCCTATAGTCAGATCAACCAGTGCCCCAGAGGAGGGTCTTCAAGGGGAAGAGCAAGAGAAAGAGCAATAATCAGGGGGCAGATTTCTCTGCGGTGGCCCCTGAAATCACTGTTCAGATGAACCTTGGGGGCCGCACGTGGGTCCTGGAGTCTGTGGTTAGAAGGGAAGCATGAGGGAGGAGGAGGGGAGCAGCAGTTAGTGACATTAGCTGAAGCCGAGATGGCCATACCAATCTCACACAGGTCCCCTCCGTAGCTGGGAAGGCATAAGCATGTGAAAGAGTCGATGGCATCCACACAGGTGGCTCCATTCAGACAAGGGCTTGAGAGGCACTCATCAATGTCTGCAAGAAACCAAGGGCCACCATTAGGACTCCTGCCTCCTTACGGGTGGCCAGCCCTGCTGCTCTCCAGAGCCCTGGGAGGGAGCTGGCTGGTTTTCCTAAGAACTGTTGCTGCTGCTGCTGCTGCCACCACTGCCACCGCCATCTTGGAGTGCTGAAGCAAAGATCCAGACAAGGGTTTTCCTTAAATGTGTGTGATTCTTGATTGGCAAGCATGGAGCATTGGAGCCAGCTTTCCTAGTCGAAGAGATCTGATGCTTCTAAAGCTAAATGCCTTTTATGAGCATGAGCATGGAGTTCCTCCAAGATGCCTTCTTTTGAGACTATTTTAAGAAGTCATTGGTTTCTGAACTGGCTATGAACATGGTGGTGAGCAAGGACACTGGAGCTTGATGAGAGGTCTTTTTTCCCCATGGCTTCCTCTGTTGTTAGGAACCAGGGATAGAGGGCAAGGCTGTGCAGTACCAGAACGAACAATCTAGACATGGTCAGAATATAGACCCATAAGAAAATGGCAGCATGGGATGTTATATGAGACTCATTAAACTTCTGGGGCTGCATACGGCTTCATGGTCTTCCATAAATAAGATTGTAGAATATCTTGTAAAAATGTAGACAGGATATTTCTCTTGGAAGAGAGGCAGAAACCCTGTCCAACATTTCCTCATACAATCTCCTTCCAGCTTGAGGCTCCAGAGGGGAATACCTCCAGTGAGCCACGTTCTCCAGAAAGACTCTATCCTGGCCAGTGGCAGACAAGTGTTTGAAGTGTGGGAGGAGCTGGGGCATAGGCTGGGGCACATCAGCTTATTCTTCTCAGGTGGGCCCTTCTTCCCTTCTGTTCTTTTGGTCCCGACATGTTTTTTCTGATCAAACCTTTGTGGAACTCGCATTGGTAAGTCACTGGCCTTTGCCTCGAATTTTCATCCTTCAGCCAAAGTAAGTATTGGAGCTCCTAATCTGCTCTTTCTGCATTTTTCTGAGAAGCCAGATTTGGGGGATCTCTTCTGCTCTCTTCATGTTTATGACCCAAAGGATCCTGCTTTTTTCTTTATTGTCTGGGTTTCTTCTCCTGGGACCATGATAAAAGGAATTATGAAGCTCCTCTTTCCAGGAGATCTATAAAATTCTGCAATGAGTAGGTTCCACTGGCTTACGGGACATCACAACATATGGTCTGAAGATGCTTTGGCACATGCAGCTGTGTTCGTACAATGTGATGACATGTTGATAGGTGGTTTTCACATAATCATCCAAACCCTGGGTTAAGAATAAAACCTCAGAGTCCTAAATATGTGCCAGGACTTAGTTCTTGCCTCCTGTAAGAGCAGACCACACCTAAAATTCAACCTTTTGATAAGGCGGCAAAGGCACTTTCCTCTGGGTGAGTGCATAGTGCTGGGTTTGTGTAAGGAGTGGCCTGAAAATCCCCAGTTCTCAGGTGCCTTGCTCATCCCATGAAGCTCCTCATCTCCAGTTGTCAGGTATCTTTTCCTTCCCACGATGTCCTTAACATCAGTTCAGGAAGTGCACGCCATGGGCTAAAAATCAACAGTTCCAAATTCGGAACTGTTCCAAGCAAAACCAAAATGCATGGCAGGATGGGTGGAATCCCAGCATGCACTTGGCTCCCAGCGGGCCCCGGGTCTAGCAGCAGCAGTAGCAGCAATAGGCCAGGCCCGTCAGTAGGGTGGAAGCTGGGGTGGCTCTCCTGCTTCCAGAAAGCTACTGTTCTGTCTTGTCCATTAGCATCATTATGGGAGATGGGAAGCACCGGGCAAGGGGAATTAAGCAAATGTAGGCGCTAAAGCAGTTGTACAGAGCAGGGGACAGGCGCTAGACATTAACTCTGAGGCCTTGGGCTAGCCTGTGGGAGAAAGGGTAGGACAGGCAGAAGGGCCCCGGTGGAGGCCAGGCCTCCTGTGGTCCGGAGGCTGTTTGTATATCACCTGTCTCCAGGCTGCCCAGGGTCCAGGGCAGTGCTGTTTTGTTTCCTTTCTGTATATGCCCAGAGCATAACATCTGAGAAGACTGCAGGGACTGAATAAACCAACACCTGGACTCAGAGCTATTTTTGGCAGGGCCCTGGATTCACAGATGAGGAAAGAAGGGTCACAGTCCTGAAAACCAGACAGCCAATGGTTGCCCCGGGACAGTTTAGAGAGGTTGAATCAGCATCTTCAACAGTGGAGAAGGGCCTGAGTATCTTGTGTGGGGCTTTCTTATAAGCCATTTGGGCCTGTGGTGCCTCATCAACTCTTCTCCTGGCTGGAAGAGCCCTTCTGGCCCTACATTACCCACCTTTTTCTGTGAAGGGCACTTAGGACATATTTTGGCTTCTGGAGCCAATAGAAAATTGGGCTGGGCCCTGCTGTGAGTGCAGATTGAGGAATTCCAGACAAGGTGCTCAAAGGTGCAGGAAAGGAAGGGCTTAGGGCAATGGGCAGACTTCATGAAAGAAGAGAGGAAAGGGAAGAAATAAAGAACTGTCTAGAACCTTCTCTGAGCCAAATGCTGACTCACACACACATTACCCTTCACATACATTGTCCTGTCTGGTGGCCACAGACCCCACTATTTACAGGTAAGAAAATAAATGAAGTGAGTTGCCCAATCTGCATGTGGGCGGACAGACTGCAAGAGACGGAGGAGTCAGGAAATGAGACTGGAAGTTGGGCCTTTGTCCCATGTGGAAGAAGAGAGACCCTGAGGTCTCAGACTCTTACCACCTTGTTACCATTTCTGTACAGCTACCAAGGCTCAACCCATCACTACTCTGGGGAGTGCCAGGACTCTCAGGGTCCTGTTCCCAGCCATACCCCAAAGAGTTGCTTTGCTCCTGAAGAAGGCCCTCCAGCAATATCTCTAATTTAGGAGAGGTATCTGAGAACCCTTGGCAAAGGCTAGGGCAGTGGAGAAACTCGCAAACAGGCACTTGAATTGCAGATCTCAGGCCTCCATCTTGAATAGGTTTTATCCAGCTTTTGCCTGGGTCAGACCCCAGAACCTCTGAGCGAGAGTTTATTTGGCACATAAGAAATCCTGAATGAAGAGACAAGAGGTGTTTTTACCTGAATGAAATTCAACTAAAGGGGTCACCACTCATAAAGACTACAGTATGAATGGTGCTACTTGATTTCTTCAGTGCCCAACTAGTGCAGCTGGATGGGGTGACTCTGGACATAACTTGCCTGAGCAAGTGTGGGGGAAAATTCTCTCAAGAAATAGAGAAAAAATTTCTTAACTCAATGGATGCTCTGTACCCTGCAAAGACTGAGCATTAATAAGAATGGACAGACCTGGGTAGACACGCTGATTTTTTTGGTTGTCTTATATAATTAAAAAAAAAATGTTGAGAGCATATTTACCAGTCCTAATTTGCTTTTAAGATGAACATCATTAAATTAGGAAGTGTGTTATCATTATTGATACTATTTCAAGTCTCCTATGTTTTAAAAGTTGATCTTGACAACTTTAACATTCTGATCCTTATATTCATTTTTTTTTTTTTGAGACAGAGCCTCAAGCTATCCCCCTGGGTAGAGTGCCATGGCATCACAGCTCACAGCGACCTCCAACTCCTGGGCTCAAGTGAGTCTCCTGCCTCTGCCTCCCAAGTAGCTGGGACCACAGGCGCCCGCCACAACGCCCGGCCATTTTTTGGTTGCAGCCATCATTGTTGTTTGGCAGGCCAGGCTAGGGATTCGAACCCGCCACCTTAGGTGTACGTGGCTGATGCCTTAGCCGATTGAACCACAGGCGCCAAGCCTGATCCTCATATTCAATCAGTTGCCTGTAAAAATCTGCCCACAAACTTTTTGGTTAGGTCAAGTCAAGAAGGTATAATTTTGTATTTTTTGTATTTTCACTTGTAGCCTTGTATTTTTACTTCATTTGAAGACATTTCTTTCCTAGGGATAAAGGTTATATTGAAATTCAAATATCTTCTCTAGAGGAACAGACAGTGTCAGAGCATAGATCAGAGAGCCAAACCTAGCAAATGAAAACTGAAGGCGGGGCAGGGTGGCTCACACCTGTAATCCCAGCACTCAGTGAAGCCAGGTGGGTGGACTGCTTGAGTTCAGGAGTTTGAGACCAGCCTGAGCAAGAGCAAGACCCCATTTCTTTTTTTTTTTGAGACAGAGCCTCAAGCTATCTCCCTGGGTAGAGTGCCATGGCATCACAGCTCATAGCAACCTCCAACTCCTGGGCTCAAGC
>CAUYQV010113020.1:0-17100 GCA_963574575.1 Galagoides demidoff
TAACTGAGAAAATGACATGAAGGCTGTGTTGATCAGTTTGATGGAAGTATTTCGGATTGCATGCGAAAACCCCACACTGTACCCCAGAAGTGCATTAATGTACATAGTTACCATTCAATAAAATTAAAAAAAAAAAAATTCTTCACATCCTGGAAGTGAGAACAAGGTAACCTAAAAATTTTAGTAATGTTAATTTGAAACAATTAAAGCAATACTCAACAATGCTCGTATTAATGTGAAAAAATAAAAAATACTCAAATAAATAAAATAAAATACAATTCTTAAAAAAAAAAAAAAAAAAAAAAATAATTTGCTTAAAAGCACTTTAAGGTTAGAGGGAAAAGAAGGAGCAGGTGGTGGGACCTGCCATTGTAGCCTCCCCTCAAAACGCAGGTGCTCGGGACCCCGCCTGGACCTTCCACCATCCACATTTGGTTGAGGTCAACAAAGTACATGTTGAGAACTTTCAAGGCAACCTTTAGAAAAGCCCAAATCTCCAATAAATTAATATTCACCCATCATGATAAAAACAACATAAAATATGCAAGATGGATTTTAATATTCATGACTTACATCCTTCAAAAGATTGGCGAGATATCAAATATAATAAGGTAACAAAAAAGCACTTTGTAGAGGTGTTCAAAGTATTTTACAGCATTAATGAATTCTTATTACATCCTTGCAAGGAAGAAGGGAGGCAGAAATTATTCCCCAAAACTTGCAGGCAAGACTGAGATCTGGAAGGTGCTCTCTGAAGGTAATCTGGGCCAGCCCTCAGCTGTCCCCACCTTTCTGGGTCATTCAACACTGGCTTCCCTACACTGTCTGCAAGCAACTGCCTCGATGACATAGGATGTGATGTCGCAGGCTCACTCCAGGTCAACCCTTACCCCGTGCATTAGCCCCACCATTGTGGAATACACCTAAGAGTTCACAGAATTAAGTCCAGCACTCTCCGCAGTTCCATTTGACTGCTGAGAATTGGACACACTTTTATCTCGAAGTGAGTGTAAAGCAAACAGCCGATGTGCTGCTGGCCCTTACCCTGAGCTTCTGGACCCATGGAATGTCCCTGTCAATGTTTCTTATCACTAACCCAGAGCAGTGACAGCCACCACACACCTGAGCACAACACTGTAACTTTTTTTATAGATTTTTATCAACCCATTTATAATAACAATGGTAAACATTTGTTAACTCACATTGCTGGGTATTCTTCTAAACACGGGCAAAGTCTTCTAAACACTAACAAATTTGCTCCTCACAATAAAGCTTAGTAGCTTGACTTCTCAGATAAAAAGCCCGAGGCCCAGGTAAGTAACCAGCCCACAGACACATACTTAATAAGGAAGCAGCAGGCAAGCTGGGAACACCTGCTTCTGACCCCCAGGTGATTCCCTGACAAACACAACAGAATTCAGCCCCCCAGGACTTCCCTGTCTTGGAACATCACTGTGCTGTGGGTCCAGTTAGGAGCTCCCTTCATTCCATTATATATTCGTCCTGTCTCAAATTTCCCAAAATGAGGACTATCCCATACATGGACCCCTGATGGAAATGTATCTTTAAAAAAACAATTTCAACTAACCTTTCTAAGAACAATTTCCAACATTTTATGATATGCTGCACACAGTTTTAATTTTATATTTTGTGCTGATATAATTTTCACTAATTTGGTCGGTGCTTATTTGTGGAATGCCTAACTGGGGCCTCCTTTATGGTCGCCTGGCCACTGTGTTTCCTTGGCCTGGACACGGCCAGCTCCTCAGAGTCCTTCCATGTCAGCTTAAATGCTCCCCTCAGAACGGCCTTCCCGGGCACCTTATCTAAAGTACCGTAATTCTCTTATCTTCTCACACTGTTTATTCTTTCCAGCCCTTATCTCAGTTCGTGTTACTTTACGGCTCCCTCATTCTATCCCTGAGTTTTTAAGCTCCTTCATGACAGGGATAATATTTACTTCACTTTCCCCTCTAGTGCCAGTGACGCTGCCTTGCACACAGTGTTAACCTCAGCGTTTTACTACATGAGCCAACACTCAGGACTTCTCACAAGAACCAGCACCCAAGGTAAGACTGGAGGACAGTGAGAGCTGCTGGGAAATACACACCTGCACCCTCTCCTGAGCGGAGACACGTACATCACCACCTGCGGGGCAGCCCTAGGATTCCGTCTCATTCAAAGATGAACTCACCTCCCTCCGCTCTAATCTGCTCTCTCCTACCTTAATAAACGGCATCATCAGACACCCAGACACCCAGACCACGATCTGGCCACCCCGGCTGCCTTCTCACCTCCACCACCCGCAGGCCCTGGACTGTGGCAGCACCGCAGCCTGGTCCGGTTTCCTTCTCTTCACATTTCATCATCAAACTTTTGCTTTAACGGTGCGGAACCACTTCCAGTTTCCCAGCCCCCACGGCTCCTCACAGTCCATGATCTGCTGCCTGTTTCTGATGCCCTTTTAGGCTTATTCAATATGGATAATCCCAGGTCTTCTTCGAAATTGATGGCAGACATTATTCTCTTTTTAAAAACCTCCAATCGCCCAAGGTGAGTCAGGTGCCTTTTCTGTTCCTAGTACCACAATGGTATTTCTAGTTCCACAAATACCATTCATTCAGGCTTCTTTCCACTTTGTCTTGAGCTCCCTGTAAACTAAGAATGTCTTTCAAGTCGTGTCACGTGTGCCTGGCACGGTGGCTGATGCAACGTTGCACTGGAAGTTATTTCAAGAAAGAATGGTAATGGTTCACCGGGTAAAGATCAATGTATTAGACCAAGCGAAAGTCTCAGGATTATCACAAATGGACATGTAGAAAGAGATACAGGTTGGGAGAGATGAGACTTAACAAACTGATCAGTCAAATTGAGCCTGAAATTCAAAAACTACAAGCCATCTTTTAATCATGACAATTTTTAAACAAAAGTAGTTTGTTTAAAAATATTTTAATTGTATACACAGGTAAATATAAGTAAAGCTCAGTTCCTTTGCTCAGATTACAGTGTCATTTGGGGAAACAAATATTTCAAGTAGTCAGAAAACCAAGTAGAATTACATAAATGTAAGAGCAGTAGTTATTATCTTGATGGAGTCAAATTTATCTTTTTAAAAATGCATTATACTTTGGTATTATAATCTAAGAAATCTTTGCCTAACTTAAGGTCACAAAAATAGCTACCTATGTTTTCTTTTAGCAGCTTTACACTTTTGAGTATTATACTTAAATCTATAGTCTCTTTTGAATTAATGTCATAGAACCTCTGTAAGTTGACCACCCAAGGGACTGTAACAAAGTGGTGAACGTGGAGGTGGCCAGCATAAGGAACTGGCCTGCTGTACTGATACGTACATGTGGTACATGTCTGGTCTATGAAAATTAGGCCAATTCAAGGAGGTGATCAGTGTAGGGGGGTGGTCAACTATGGAGGTTCTACTGTATGCAGACAGGGCAAAGACGGGATCAAAGCTTTTCTTTTTTTGCAGATGGATATTCAATTGTTCCCACATTTGGAGACGTCTGCATGTCTATGTTTCTTGCCTACTTATTCACTGTAGGCAAGATGTGGAAACAACCCCATTCATCAGCACGTAAATGGATGAAGAAAATGCATACATATACACATTTTTACATATGTGTGTGCGTGCAAAGGAATGCTATTGGTCTTTAAAAAAACAGAAATTCCCACCATTTGCAACAACAGGGATGATTCTATAGAATATTATGCAAAAACTGGGTGGTACCTATGGCTCAGTGAGTAGGGCTCCAGCCTCATATACTGAGGGTGGCAGGTTTGAACCTGACCCCAGCCAAACTGTAACAAAAAAAAAAAAATTAGCCTGGCACTGTGGCAGACACCTGTAGCCCCAGCTACTAGGGAGGCTGAGGCAAGAGAATTGCCTAAGCCCAAGAGCTAGAGGTTTCTGTGAGCTATGTGACGCCATGGCACTCTGCCGAGGGTTAATAAGTGAAACTCTATCTCTAAAAAAAATTAAAAAAAAAGAATATTAAGTAAAATGAAATAAGCCAGTCACAAAAAGACAAATACTGCATGAGTCCACTTCTTTGGGGTATAGCAAACACCCAAACTCACAGAAGCGGACAGTGGTGGCTGCCAGGGGCTATGCCAAGGAAGAAATGGTCAACTGTTGCTCAGTAGGCATGAAGTTTCCATTACACATGGTAACTAAGTTCTGGAACTCTGCTACACAATGTAGTATCTATTTTAGAGTTAATAATCTGATATCATGGCATTGTGCACTTTAGAATATCTAAAGACAATATATTCCTTGCTGAGTGTTATTACCACACACACAAAACAACAAATAGAAAAGTGCAAAAAACACAGGAAGATTTATGGAGATGAAAGTTATGTTCAGTGCCTTGATGGTGGTAACGGTATCATGCCAAACACCAAGATGTGCACCTTAATTACATGCACCTTTCTGTATATATGTTACACCTCAGTAAAGCTTATGATCAATCAATGTATACACTGAAACTCAAACAAAACATACAAGAACCTCTTTAAAATTCTTATGGGAAAGGTTATATGAGATGAACTCATCCTAGAAAAAGTGCCACATACCTCATTGTTGAATATCCCTACAGTCACCTTCAAAGTAGTCCCTTTGGGAAGCTGTGTACCCATGCCAGAACCTTGTCCACCCTTCAAAAAGCCCTTTTTCTAAGATGAGTTCGGGAACTTAATTGTCAGACCTCACATGATGACAGCTTTTACAGCCATTCCAGAAAGAGTTCCAAACTGCTTTGAAGGGTGGGGAAGGAAGGGCTATACTAAAATATTTTATGTTCTGTACCTGAGTGACAGTAAACAAGTGGATAAATAAACAAACCAACACTCTGATTTAGGACAAAGGACAAACGTGGAAAGCGCCTCAGAAGATCATGCAATGATTTCAGCAAGCGCCTAAAGGGCGGGTAGGTTTTAATTTGATGATTGGAGAAATAGCAAAGATAAAAATAAAATAAAACCTCAAAATAAATTCTTTATGAATGTTTGTGTTATTACTAATAATTGTCAATAAAATTAATATTTTTGATATGGTTTATTTGAGTATATTTGCTGTCAGAATAAATGTCTTTTCCCAGACTTTTGTACTGCCAGAGCCAATTTTTATTAAGTAAACAGCTGCAAGGCTGTTTAAATATATATGTCCTATTTGACCACTGGCATCTCAAAAACAGCATCCAGGTCAGTGGAAGTGCTTTCTGCTCTCCATAAAAGTCTATTACCCTACACTGCACAGGGCTAAGGTGAATGTATTATCCTGCAGTCTTGGGTTGAGCTCCGGCTCAGCCATATTTCTATTATCCATGGCGTTTAGCTTTGTAGATAAATATGCCCAATAGGCAATAAACACTGACAGGCCTGGGTGAAAAACCACATTGGCTCCTTTTTTCGATAGGACTTAAGGCTACAATTGAGTGAAACTAGGAGGAGAAACACAAAAGCACTAACACACCAGGGACGAGGAGCGCAGCGCCAATCCATCATTTTCAGCCTCCGAACTTAATCAAGTATTCAGGTTTTCACACCTAACTCCCATTGGTCATTTGTTCTTAATCACTAATTATAAGAGAGAGTAGATTAGATTTCCAATGAGAAAAAGTCCCTGTTGACCTCCTGTAGTCAAGGGAATCTACTCTTCTGATAATGATGGGTAATAACTACTTTCAATTTACCTTTCATGCGTGTATACATAAAGCAATCCCCTCCTTTCAGCTTTGAATTTTGCTGCTGTAAGCATTTAGCTGTCTACTAATGACCTGCCAGTGTTTGAACAGCTACAGACAATACTTCATTCTTAATAAAACAACAGGGGTTTCCCCAAATGGTCCTTTGGGTATTCTGGGGGAAACCTGATTTTCTACAGGCAAGGAGCACCTCATTGTTTTGTGCTAAGGGTAATGTACCTTAAACTTTGTGTCAGGCCCAGCATGCCTGGGGACATTGAGGTGTTGGGACAAATTGTCTCTCTTTGTACATAGCACACATGAAGCTATCCAGTGACCATGAGTTGAAGACAGCCGAATACAGATTAGATGGCCTGGGCCATGATGAATGATATCACTGAGCAACTTAGTTCTTCAACCTCAAAGCCTCTGTAATTCTGAACTTGTTATATTGTATATATTAGCCTGTTACATCAAGTGAAAAACATACCAAATCTAAAGAGAAGTCCTTGGTTTATACTCCTACATAATTTGGGGGGTAATATCCAGGGTTTTTTTTTTATGTATTGTATATTACATGTTAAGAAAATACTTCTCCTTCTGTATATCATGTAACAAAACTGAATATACATTTCTAGTCAGCATTCTTTTTTTTATTTTCTGAATCATTTCACTTCTATGTTGCCTATTTCCAAACCCTTCCTTTAGCTGATTTTATATTGACTTTGCTCCCTCAAGGGAACAAACATAGACCGTTCACACCACATGCAGCACAGAAAAAAGACTGGCAGTTTATATAACCAATGTGAATGTCAACTTAAAGCTGGTCCAGAAAAATGAGCTCCTGGCCTCAAGTGATCCTCCCACCTTAGCCTCCCACAGTGCTGGGATTACAGTAAACCTAATTTTCAAAGTTATACTCTTAAAAATGAAATTAGAAGGGTCAGATGTGGTAGTTCACTCCTGTAATCTTAGCACTGTGGGACACCGAGGAGGGTGGATCACCTGAGCTTATGAGTTTGAGACCAGCCTGAGCAAGAGCAAGACTCCATCTCTACTAAAAATAGAAGAACTAGCCACGCATTATGGCAGGCACGAGTAGTCCCAACTACTCAGAAGGCAGAGGCAAGAGGATTGCTAGAACCCAGGAGTTTAAGTTGCTGTGGTCATGGTACTCTAACCTAGGGCAATAGAGTTGAGATTCTGTTTCAAAAAGAAAAAAATTAAACCAAAAAGATAATTGTGATCATCTCATATACAGTCATGATAACCTATGGAGGCATTACTAGGTTATAATTTTAATTACAAAACTTTTAAGCAAGGTAACTGCATTGTATTTGTCTGAAGAAATAACTTATTAATAAAGAGAGATAAGTAGTATAAAAGGGAATTCCAAGGAAACAAAATTAAGCAATGTGTTCTTGGCACTAACTACTCAGAGGTTGCCATAGCTCCAAGTATGTACCAGCCTGGAGGACCTTATAATGACCTTTCCCAGTCAGATCCATCAAGGTATCAACCATAGTTTTGATACCAAGGCCCCTTTACACAGTCCAACTAACATGGTGGCATCTGTGGATAATAATTGAGCTACATAAAAGCATTTATATAGAAGTACTGAATGTGCTGAGATTAGTAAGTTCATCTTCTCCCTGTGTTAGTTTTGGTTCTTATTCTACTGCCACTAACCAGCATTCCAATTTTTAAAGAGACATCTGATGAGTCTGTCACTCACTATTCAGCTCTCTGAAGACTAGTGACTTGTGAGTTCACTAGCACTGGATTTCTAAGCTGATAGGCTGGGAAGGAAAAGATACGAGGACATGAGGACCATTTCAACATACTTTAATCTTGTCAGGACTTGTCTATGAATCAAATCCCTTTTCCCTAGATATTACCTTTATCAAACAGGGTTCTTTATCTGAACCACAATTTGAATGATTAGTTTTCCAACTCTCCCCCAAATAGTACAAAACTATAACCATTCTAGATATGTTGGAGAGAAGCTAAGTCATGAGTGGAGGTCCTAAGACATTCAACCTTGTTCTCTCTGGAGCACCTGGCTCCACACTTCCAAACTGAACCAGGAAACAATGTCTATCCTCTTCTTGTGGTATGGTTGAGACAGTCAGATGAACTGGAAGAATGGGAATGGGTCACTATCAAGGCCTTAAGAAAGCCTAGTTTTAAGGGAATCAAAAGCACGATCTCTTGAACTTATTCCATTAGCACAAACAATAGACAGGCAGAACTGGCTAAATGGGCCTTCAAATATAAAATTAATTCATTTATAAAGTAAAATAGAGTACTGTATATTTTTCAAAGTATAATTAAGTCAGGATGGAAACCAGCAAGGTTGCCATACTGTACAGTTGGGGACAAAGAGAGAGGCCAGAGAGTGGGCACAGTTAAGTCTATAGCAAGACCCTCACATCTACCTCGGGTCAGACAGTGGGCACAGTTAAGTCTACAGCAAGACCCTCACATCTACTTTGGGTCATACGGTGGGCATGGTAAGTCTACAGCAAGACCCTCACATCTACCTCGGGTCAGGCAATTTGGTCATCGGGGGCTGGAAACTCAGAAACAACCTGATCCTTGGGGTGGACAGTGTAGCTCCCAAGTGCCATGGTATCTTCAGTGGCCCTAATGTGAGAATGCAAAGGCAACCAGCACAGGGAAGGGGTATCTTGGGGGAGCGACACTGATGGGCCAGAACAGGGAGCTGGGATTGCAGGGGAGCACCTGGACACGTGGCTTCAGGGAGTAAGGGCCCCATGTGTAAATGTTTTATACTGGAAAATACCACACATCATAAAGGCTCTGCCTTCCTGCATGCTGACCACCAATACACATCACTTTGACAGACTCCATTTGCTGACCTGTAGATTCCTTTATTCACTCTTGGTAACATCTCCAATACCAAAGATACCTACTGCAATCACAGTGTCCTTCTAAGAAAACTTACATGCCAGTAAGTATAGAAACAGATGGATTCAAAAAAAATCTGATAATGATAGGGAAAAGGACTCATCACAGCCCTAACCTGAGGGGGGGGTGAATCTGTGGCAGACAGGTTATCCTCACATTGACAGGAGACAATGTCAAAACGTTTTTAATGTGAATTAAAATATTAGAGTTTGGGGGCCTTTCTGTGTGTGTATGCTATCTCCTGTAAGAGCGTGTAAACTATCCTGAGGGTAGAACCCTCACCTGCTCCTGCTCACCTCTCCCTGCTTTGCTATGGTCAGGCTGATCCAGAGCACAGAGCCCTGGGCAGGATTCCTCTCAGTGAAAAGAACATCCAAGCCGGTGTTTTCACACAGACACACTCCAGAAAGTGCAGCCCAGTATGGCTTTTGCAACAGATCCTGTGCAAGGCAGCACAATTATATTTAGGCCCTGCCTTTACAAGGCTGACTAACATCTCATCATTCAGACGATGCAAAGAAAGAGAAAAATAACTTTGAGCTTTTCCTGCCACCCTTTTTCAAGATAAAATACTATTACTGTTTAAGCACCACGGAGGAAGAAATGTTCAAGCAGCTCTGGTCCTATCATGCATGATGAAACCGGAAATTGAGAAATATTCATCTATTTAAGGAAACTGTCTGGTCTTACTAATTTCTACCTCACCCCCACATCATATAGAATTAGTCAAGTACTTCCTGAACCTCAGTCCATGATTGTTGAATACTATCAAAAAATTCAAATATCATCTGTGACTGTGGGCTATACAATGTAACTGAGTTTCTAATAAAAGTAAAAGAAGTAGACAAAACGTAGGAAAGTCACTAGAGAAGATCTATATGAAGTACTAAAGAGGGTGGGGCTGATTCTAAATAGAGAATAGAGAAAGAAAAATAAAATCGGATGTTGTCCACAGGACTGAGGAATGTTAGAACTGTAGACGATTCACCAGATGACCTAGAATTTCTTCCATTTCTAATTTTCAGGAAACAACACGTGCTCTTCATACTCAAAGCTGAGCTGAGGGTCCTCCAGCTGCGGGGCTGGGCAAGGCACTGGGCTGAGACTTTGTCCCGAAGCTTGGCTGCCATCAGGCACGCAGGTGCACCAGCCTTTCCGGCCTCCATTTCCTAGGGCACCTTCTTACGAATGAATTTCATGCTCAGTCAAACTTTAGAAACATGATTTAAACATATGCCAGTCTCTTTCTACATATTTGCAGCTTCTCAATTCTTCACCTCCCAGGCCCTTTCTTAAAATAGCTTCTGGTTAAAGCTACAAGGTTTAGTTGTGAAGTCATCTTTCCTTTTTTTATCTAGTCCGTAGAAATATTTCATAAGAAAACTGAACAGCCCTGAGAAAACTGAGTTAGTGATGATTTGTAATGTCATATTTCAATGTTTTAGACTATTTTCAGAATTACAAGGAAATTCTCCTTTTTCAGACAGAGTCATTTAGAAAAATTCGCCGCGCGGTATAAGCAGTGAGCACAGGCTGATTCATGCCTCCCCAGTCACTTACAGAAAGGGTGACAGTGTGTCTGTGTGTGTGTGTGAAAGTCATAAAGATAAAAATATCTTGAAATGACACAAGGTCATTTGTTCATGTGAAAGCAATTCTTTATGCCCATAGAGTGAGAATTTATTTTATAAGATGAAAGTGTCTGAGGCAGAATAAACCTGCCTGTAGAGTGACATAATCACTTACATTGAGTGTTTTAATAAAATACAAATAAGGTTATTTTGAAAAATACTCATTTTAAAAAATCAGATAGTTATAATGCTTTAAGTATCCTTAAAATAATACTACATATAGCCTAGGGCAGGGGTCCTCAAACTTTTTAAACAGGGGGCCAGTTCACCGTCCCTCAGACCATTGGAGGGCCAGACTACGGGCCCTGGGATGAGTCGGCTGCTAAGCAGGACAGGCAGCAGCGGCAAAAACACCCAGTGGGCCGGATAAATGTCCTGGGCGGGCTACATGTGACCCGTGGGCCATAGTTTGAGGATGTCTGCTCTAGAGCGACAATAATTAGTAGACTTGTACAATAAGGGCCCCATAGGAGCTTCTGGGGACCAGGGTCACTTTCACAGAGGCGTAACTCTGGCAGCTGCCCAGGTGGCGGAACTGGAAAGAAAAGCTCTTCCTGGACTTCACTGCCCCAACTGATGCCAATGAGGTAAAACTTTATCCTTTCAAGTCCAAGGACCCCGGGAGAACTTCTTCCTGATTAAATAAGGTTCTACTGTGATTAGGAACATTTTGCTAATCTTTCACAACATGCATCTCCTAAATGCTCCAAATTCTTCCTAATTTTCCTGAAAATTCACCTAGTCCTTGTAGACCCCCGTGAACCCCTGTGTTCCTGCGACACCCTTCTGGACCAGCCTTCTACAACCTCTCCAGACCTACTCAGCGGCTTCCTAACTTAGCTCTTACCTGGTCCCCTACCACTTCTATACACGAGGCCCTATCTCCTCAATCTAGATCACTGAAATGAAGTGCAAACTGACTTAAACGATCATGGAATCGGGGGCGGCAGCTTACAGTTCTGCATACATAGTTCAGAAACACCATAGATATCTCATGATAGCAAGCGATCCTCTTGGGGGGAATGAAGACTTGGTCCCTGCCAGGAATATGAGGGGAAGCTGCCCTGGGAGAATAACCAGGTGACACTGAAGACACAGAGACCAACCTCACAGCACTGTCCAGGGCACTCATTAGTGGATTCTGAAATCTATAAATGGATAGCAACCAGCATTTAGAGAATGATCTAGACTAGGGTAGGAAGTATCAGACTGCATCATGCAGAGAAAGAATAAATCGTGTGCTAAATCTTATTTCAGTTACGTGTATGTATGCTGGATAATGATGTAAAATTGATTTCTTACTCTGGGACGAAGTCAGAGCAGCTTAAAATACACTGATGTAATTTTTCTCAGCAGTTCCACCCATGTAATGTGCAGAAAAAGGCTCTAAAGCAGTGGTTCTCAACCTTCCTAATGCCGCAACCCTTTAATCCAGTTCCTCATGTTGTGGTGACCCCCAACCATAAAATTATTTTTGTCGCTACTTCATAACTGTAATTTTGCTACTGTTATGAATCGTAATGTAAATATCTGATACGCAGGATGTATTTTCATTGTTACAAAGGGGTCATGAACCACAGTTTGAGAACTGCTGCTCTAGAGTCAACAATGTTAGAGAAATAGTAGATTAGACAAAAGTAATATTATAATAAACTGATACTCTAAGTGCCTGAATTCCTAGAGCTTTCAAAATTTTAATATGATTGCAAATGTCCAAGATAGAAAAATAGTATGAAGAACATTCTGAATTTACCTGACATGAAACCCTTTAGAGGCACAGAACTAGTATCTCTCTCACCGTACTCTGGAAAACACTAGCCAGGGCCAAGACGCCGGCCGACCACATGGGTCTCTCCTTTGCTTTTCTTTGACTGCCACCTACCCTGTCCCACGTCCCCAGCCTAGTGAACAGGGACGTGCTAGTGAGCAACAAAAAGGTGAGAACATCTGGGAGAACAAATAATGAGAAAACGCTTGACATTTTTGTTGCATCTTATACAGAATGGAAAATTCATTTCAGTTCAAATCTCAGACATAAGTTTTTCAGGGGACCATTTGGAAGTGGACACATTAACAAACAAAGATGTTAGTATATCAAGAAAATACTGAACGTCCTACACCCTTAGTGACACTAGAACAAGAGGAGTAAGAGCATTCATGGGGTGGAGGGTGTTGTAGAGAGAGGGCATTACCAGGTCAGTGTTATCCCCAACCCTGAGAACTGCCTTGACTATCACCTCCAAACAACTTGATGAGTCTTAACAATTATTATACCTGTATGAAATATAAGAGGCAAATAATTAGTTATTTAAGCATCAAAATAAACAGAGGTAGTAAAAAATAACATGATGCCTTTGTTTTCTTCATAACCTCAGGGACTCATCTTTAATAGGGAGCAATCATTTTTATTATTTATATGAATATAAATTTCACATATATGCATTTTTTTCTCTCTTTGACACCAGTGCTCTTTCGTGAGTATATAAAAGCATAGATGATTTTGTAAGTAAGGTACCAAAATGAAGGACAATAATCTAACTCTGTATTTCAGAGGATGCAAAAAAAATATTTTTTAACAATTCATCAACAAAATGACTTGCTACACTGTTGTTTCCATTGAAAAATTACTTTCCATCAGGAAATGAACAAAATATAGCATCTGTTTCTCTCCTGGCAATGGCTTATCAATCTTTCAGTATTTTTTTTCTGCATCTACGCAGGTTTTAGATCTCAGATGTCTGGTCTGGGGTGTACTGCTATTTTAATTACCACAAACTGATCAATTGAAAACTAATTTCAATTATCAACTAAGCCAAGGGCAAGTTAAAACTGATTAGCTATTGTAAAGGGGATTGCTTTTCTGGGTTTTTTTTTCCAGACTCTTTACTGTTTACATGTAGAAATGCCCCCAAATTTTGTATGTTGGTTTTGTAACCTGCAACTTTACTGACTTTGTTTATCAGTCCTAACAGTTTGAGTGTCTGTGTGTGCGTGTGTGTATGGAATCTTTAGGTGTCTCTAGATATAAAAACATATTTTTGTTTATCAGGGAGCTCCTTTAGGACCAAATTATACAAGGATAATTTAAATTTTTCCTTTCCATTTTGGATGCCCTTTATTTCTTTCTCTTGTCTCACTACTCTGGCCAGAAATTTCAGTAGTCTGTTGAGTAACAGTGGTGAAAGGGGGCATCCCTGGCTTCTACCAGATCTCAGAGGAAAGGCTTTTTGTTTTTCCTCATTCCGTATGATAACAGCTGTGGGTCTGCCATTTGAGGCTTTTATCCTCTTGAGGTATGTTCTTTCCATACCCAGTGTGTTAAGAGTTTTATAATGAAGGCATGTTGAATTTTATCAAGTGCTTTTTCAGCATCAATTGAAATAATCACATGGTTTTTGTCCTTTATGCTGTTGATATATGGTATTCCTGATGACATATGGTGGTGCCTTGCTGAGTGGTGTTCAGGATATTTTAGTCCAAGTTTATAGGGTTAATTTCATGAAGAAAACAGCAGTATACAAAAGGACTAAATTTTTTTCTGAGGGGACAGAAAATATCACTGATGCACAGAGGTCGGGGTGGCTGGGAAAGAGAAGAACTGATGAAAACATGGCAACAATTTATTGAATTGTACATCAAGATTGTCGGCTGAGAAGTGTAGCAGACTGGGTAAATATGGGTAGAGAAACAGGCAAATCTTAGCTGAAATTCTTGGCATGAGAAAGGCGTGTGCAAAAATGGTCCCAAAGGAGCTCACTGATGAACAAAAGCAAAAGAGTGGAAGTTGCCAAGACCTCTGGAGAGGCAGGATGAGGTTTGGGGCCATGCTGTCCCTGGTGATGAAACGTGGGTACCAGCACAAACCCGAAACAAAGCATCAAAGTCTATGGTGGAGCCAGCCAGTTCTCCATGACCAGGAATGTTCCGTCAGTCCAACAAGGAAAAGTGAGGCTGCCACTGATCTTTTTTGATATCAGAGCCATTGTTCACTAAGAATTCATACCAAATGGACAGTTAACCAAGTTTACTATTTAGAAGTGCTAAAAAGCTACATGAAAAAGTTCGACAAAAGCAGCCTGAACTTTTTGCCAGCAATTCAAGGCTCTTGCATCACAGTTCACATGGGATTGTCCATGGGCAAATTTTTTAGCCAGTTTAGTTAGTAAATAACTAATTATATTTGAACACTCTTCTTGCTCACTTGATCTGGCCCTAAGAACTTTTTTCTTGACCCAAAGATAAAGGAAATATCAAACAGAAGACATTTTGATGACATCCAGTACATCAAGGGTGCTACAACGACAGCTTTGATGCCCATCCCAGGTACTGAGTTCTAAAAGTGCTTTGATGGGTGACTAGACGCTGGCATCAGTGCAAAGTTGCCCAAGGAGAGTACTTTGAAGGTGACTATAGTGATATTCAGAAATGAGGGATGTAGAACTTTTTCTAGGATGATTTTGTGAACTTAATTATCAGACCTTGTGTACTTTCACACATTGATCTTCCATTTCTAGTTATTTCTTTGTGGTAGAACTGAAAAACTTAATCACCTGGCATAATAGGAATACTTTTAAGTCTCTTTATGTATTTCAATCTATTTTTTAAAAATCTCTTGGCAAGTTACATTTGAGCAGCGTTTTTTTCCTGATCTCAAATCACCCCGTCCTCTCCTTTGCAGCCTTTTTTGTTCTCCTTCCCCTGGGCCGTCATACCCCTGCCACCTCTGCCCCAGGTGCAAGAACCTTTCTTTTATTTATTTTTTTTTTAATTAAGTCATAGCTGTATATAGTAATGTGGTCATGGGGTACAGTGTGCTGGTTTTGTATAAAATTTGAAATATTTTCATCAAACTGGTTAACATAGCCTTCATGGCATTTTCTTAGTTATTGTGTTAAGATATTTATATTCTACATTTAGAAAGATTCACATGTACCCTTGTAAGATGCAAAAACCCTTCAAATCACACAAAAGACAAATATGGTCCTCTCAACTTGCAAGCCAGCTCTTGGTTTTGTTTCGGGGACACCTGTGATCCCTGCATCGCCTTCTCCTCATCCTCTCCGTTTAACTCTCATAATTTCTTACACCAAGAATGACTCACTTATGCCTCATTTGTAGCAGGCACGACTTACATTTTCTATAAAGATTTTCCCCCCAAAAGCTGCTTTAGCTAGAACAGTTCTGGCAAAAATATAACTGTTCTCTGTATCAGAAGAGCCTACAAAATGGCTTCACAATAGAAGGCACTCAAATAATGCTTAGAAAATGCAACCAGCCCAGGTGCGGTGGCTCATACCTCTAATCCTAATACTCTGGGAGGCCAAGACAGGTGCACTGCTTGAACCCAGAAGTTCAAGAACTGCTTGAGCAAGAATGAGACCCTGTCTCTACTATAAATAAAAACGCTAGCTGGGCTTAGTGGCATATGCGTGCAATCCCAGCTACTTGGGAGGTTGAGGCAAGAGGATTGCTTAAGCCAGAAGAGTTAGAGGTTGCTATGAGCTGTGACACTACGTAACTCTACCTAGGACCCCAGAGTGAGACACTGTCTCAAAAAAACCAAAACAAAACACACCTGATATGGAAGAAATTCAAGGGACATCCTAACTGGTCTCATTATCCTCTTTGAGAATAAGTTGCAATTTGAGAATGATAAAATCCAGTGTTATATATAAGGAGCTTTATATTAACTTCAGAATGATCTACCACACTTTTACTAGATATTTCTGGCACCAAAAAGTAAAATTGGTTGAATGCCCTGAGCCAAGACACATTCAGAAAGTTAATAAGGCTTTTCATTCCCTCAAATTATAGTCAAATCTAATTCCTTACTTTTGTTAGGCATGCATATTACAGGCCTGAGGTTTTAGTGGTCTCTGTACTTTACCAACATCATATATTTTATAACGATAATTTGTTTTGAATTTCTTAATTTAACATCTAATTTCATCTTAAACCCTTCTCTGATATTTCTTCCTGATAGTTCCTGCCAGAAGTCTCTTGATTTCCATCATCTATCAGAAGCCACTGCATGGAACAGAATATAATTGCCAAGGTGCAATACATTTTCTGAATTTATTGAATAGAAAGAATACTTTCTATTTAACTGATTAAATCAAGGTAACATAATACAAGGTCTTGTTAAATAACTGAAATTTTGAAAAAGGAATACCATTAAGAAGGTTTTCCACTTGGGTAATGGATGTGATCTATCATACAGTTGAGAATAATAAATTCAGTTTTCTGTCTCAAGGACTGGTGTCTTCTTTCTCCTAAGAAAATACGACATGCCGAGCATTTGTCTCCCAACACAGTGGTTTTTGAATATGGAAAATATGCTGCTCAGATTTTTCTTTCTTCACAGAAATATGAAATTCATCTTGTACAGTATAAAAGGTCAAAGTTTTAAGTAATTGTTACTCTACAAAAGCAGAGAACACAAAAATACCTGTTTTACTTGTCATGATTAATTGCAAATTATTCACTAAGCAATTAATGCTTAGTCATAGTCAGCACTGTCCTGGGGAATGCAAGAACAAAATATCATCTGCATTTGAAAACCTTACCACCTAGCTCGGCGCCTGTGGCTCAATCGGCTAAGGCACCAGCCACGTACACCTAAGGTGGCGGGTTCGAATCCCCAGCCCGGGCTGCCATACAACGATGGCTGCAACCAAAAAACGGCCGGGCGTTGTGGTCCTGTGGTCCCAGCTACTTGGGAGGCAGAGGCAGGAGACTCGCTTGAGCCCAGGAGTTGGAGGTTGCTATGAGCTGTGATGCCATGGCACTCTACCCAGTGGAATAGCTTGAGGCTCTGTCTCAAAAAAAAAAAAAAGAAA
>CAUYQV010113022.1:0-10007 GCA_963574575.1 Galagoides demidoff
GCAGATGGGGCCGTTTCAGCTGCTGTCCTGACTTTTTTTCTGGCTGATACTGTGGTTCTGGATTATACTTCCAATCCAACTATTCCCCTCTTTGCTGCTCGCCCTGTGCTGCTTATCTGTGCAAGGATGCCGCGGAAGGGATTAATAAACCCACTCCCACCTGAAATCACCAGGAGAGTTGACTCAGGGGTGCATCTCCTCCGCCATCTTGCTCCGCCTCCTGACAAAGGTTTAATAACCAGAATCCATAGAGAACTAAACGTATTAGCAAGAAGAGAACGAGTGATCCCATCTCAGGGTGGGCAAAGGACTTGAAGAGAAATTTCTCTAAAGAAGATAGGTACATGGCCTACAGATATATGAAAAAATGCTCACCATCCTTAATCATCAGAGAAATGCAAATCAAAACTACTTTGAGATATCACCTAATGCCAGTAAGATTAGCCCATATCACAAAATCCCAAAACCAGAGATGTTGGCGTGGATGTGAGAAAAGGGAACACTTCTACACTGCTGGTAGGAATGCAAACTAATACATTCCTTATGGAAAGACGTCTGGAGAACACTTAGAAAACTAAAAACAGACCTGCCATTTGATCCTGCAATTCCTTTATTAGGGTATATATCCATAAGACCAAAAACCACATTACAACAAAAATGTTTGTATCAGAATGTTTATTTCAGCCCAATTCATAATTGCCAGGTCATGGAAGAAGCCAAGTGCCCATCGACCCACAAATGGATCAATAAATTGTGGTATATGTACACTGTGGAATATTATGCAGGCTTAAGGAAAGATGGAGACTTTACCTCTTCATGTTTACATGGATGGAGCTGGAACATATTTTTCTTAGCAAAGTATCTCAGGAATGGAAGAAAAAGTACCCAACGTATTTAGCCCTACTATGAAACTAGTTTATAGCTTTCATACGAAAGCTATAGCCCAAGAATATGGGGAGGGGGAGAAAGAAGGGGTGATGGGTGGAGAGAGGGTGATTGGAGGGATCACTTCTATGGCTTACCTTACAAGGTAGGTAGGTAGAATATAAACATCTAAGAGTAGAATACATAACATCTTAAAACAATAACTAAGAAAATGACATGAAGGCTATGTTAACCAGTTTGATGAAAAATTTCAAATTGTATATGGAAACACCACACTGTACCCCATGATTGCATTAATATACACAGCTATCATTTAATAAAAAAAAAATCATTCACTAATGAGTTTATCCTACTTTATATGTATTTATAAAATGTATTTTACTCATGAGGATCTTTAAGTGAATTTGTGTAAGCTATATATGTTTTAATTTATGTGAATTTATGGGGTACAAATGGATTTTTGTTACATAAATGAATTGCATAGAGAAGTCCAGTTTTTTAATATACCTATCACCTGAAAAGTATACATTTTTATTATAAATAAAACCATGGATGTCCATGGCCCATAGAAAACAAATTTAAGACACCATATTTATTTCATATACTTGATTAAAATTTGTGGAACTTGTACCTAGAAATATAAATCTTAATTATGTAATACTGAGGCACATTAAATTTTTTCTACAGTATGGGGTTATACTTTTTTCCCTTTTAGTTAATTTCCTATAAGTTTGGGAGTTATTTGATCTCTTATATGTCTGTATGAACATATGGAGTGCATTTATCATAAGGATATTCTGAAAATTTATCAAAATTATGGCTTCTTTTATTAGCCATAAAATGTATTTCCCATGTTTCTGAATTTCAAGAAAACTTTAAAAAAAAATCTAACAGAGTAAAAGAGTGATCCAGTTTCTTATTTACATTGTTTCCTAGAGAACAAATTTGCTGAGAGTCAAATTTAATGCTCATCACCAGCAAAATCAACTGTTCTTACAACATGGAAGCCATTTGCTAACTTTATTTCTTACTTCATTTTACTTACAATAACAACATTCCTGTCCTCTCTATATTTCTTCATGTACTTACTTTTTCTCATTTATTCGAAAAATTACTATAAATTGTCTTGAATCCTTTTTTAAACCAGTGTAGAAATTAAAAAAAATGCACAGTTACACAAACGCATTTGTTACAAGAGTCTATTGAACGCTATACCTGAAAACAAATTTTTAGTCAAGTCATCACTAAGAACTTCAGTCCAGCTCTTTTTGTCACTCAACCCCAGAGACAACTGCCCTCCCTCAAATCAAAGCTTGTAGGCAATAATATGCTAAATTTATCTGGAAAACCACCAGGTGAATGTTAGTAGTGATGTTATATTAATAGTAACATGGTCCCTAATGTGATTTCAGTTATGCAAAATTAATACTGTATTACAAAACCAAGCTAATCTCCTTTGAATAATAATACAATTTTATAGGCCATTTTTTTAATTATCAGGGAATTTTTAAGGAGGGTTCTGATCTATGATATTTTTAAAATAGTCCTATATTTTAGATATTTTAAAAAATATTTTGTACTAAATTCCAGGATTTAGGGATATTAGTATTTTAGTGATAAGAAGTAATGCTATTCTTTGCTATGCTTGAATTTTATTTAAACAAATTTCCTCTTTTGATATCTGTCAAGCCTCCCTCATAATATGCAGACTCAGAGGTCTTCAATTTTGATTTTTTTTTTCTTTGAACTGCTTTGAAGGATAGACCTTCACCTCTGGTGCTTTCTGTACTTAACACATGTCTGAGTACAAATTCAACTACTTTTCTTCTCTACTGAACTGTGTAATGATTAGGATATAGGAGGTCATGACTGACATTTAGAATCAGGCCTGTCTCAGAACTTAGGCTGTTAATAAGAATTATTACACTACAGAAATCTGTTACTTTTGCAGTTTAAGTAATGTTACGATAGTAATGTGTCTGGATCAAAGATTCTGAGTCAGTTTAGGATCTATACTAAAACCCTGGTAATTCAGTTTTCAAATTTGGAATAACAGAAATGAAAATATAGGTCCTGTGAACCAACATAACAAGTCTTAAGAAGTATCCCATTCTCCAGCCATGCACAGTCTCAGAATAATTCTGAATTGTGATTTAACGAATAGTGTTTCCTTTGGAAGGGATCAAATAGATGTTAAAGTGTTTTGCTTTAAGAAAACTGACTATCCCTCTCAACATATAGGCTGCCAGTACTCCTTTATTCCAGAGTACCGGGTCCTCTCCTCCCCCTCAGCCCTGCACACTGATGCCAGAGATCACTTTACTGGAAAAAAAAAATTATATTGATCTTTCAAAATGTGTACAACAAATCTAAGTTCAGAAAACTACTATACATGAGAATGTTACTGTTATTTACATTAACTTTTGGCTATGTAGAGATATGAGAAATAACATACAAATTATTTTCCATTATGAGACTATTTTATTATTTTTTTATATTTTTGGTAAGTTTTCATTGAGCAAGTAGAACATGTTAGGCATTCTCTACATTGAGAAGACAGAAATAAAAAAAAAATACAGTCAAACTCTCTACTCTTGTGGCATTCCAATAAGAGGGAGACAACAGATGTTAAGCAAGTGAGAAAATATACTATAAGGAGCCATAGGGCAGGCTGTGGAAAGGGAGCTGGAGAAGGGAAGGTATTGTTTAGGTCAGTTTTGACTAGTGACCTGAAAGAAGTAAGGCTGAACCATTTGTGTCTGCTGAAAATCCTCACTGGCACAGAGATCAGTAAGTTTAAAAGTTGTGCCCCAGAGCACCTTGGTTCCTCACTGCACAGGTGGGAATGGACTGAGCAAGGTAGAGGCAAAAGTAGAGTTAGGTAGTCTGAGGACAGATCACACACAGGCTGCCAGGCCACTTGTACTATCTGATCTACAAAGATAGCTCCAGTTGGGAAGGATGATGACTCATTTCACTAGATAAGAATTTGGGCTGGGCTGGGGACACATTGCACTAGATAGAAAGCAGAAGAAGTGGTGTGGAACTCCCAGGTCTGGAAATCTTTAGTGGGCCTTGAGAACCCTGAATCTCTATAAGGAGTCCAGCTGCCCTATTGGAGAGGTCTCAGAGAGAGAGAGAGAGGCTCTGGGACCAAATACTATCATAGGCATGCTTGGGTTAGTAAATTATAGCTTTTCTATAATCAAATTTTTGTCCAATGCATTTATACCAATTTCTGCTTACAGCAGTGTGAACTGCACTCTTTTCTGAAGAATTACTCTTGATAGACAGGAGTTGTCTGACTAGGAAGTTTAAAACTCCCCACAGTATACCCTCTAACCCTAGCAGTCCATAGCAAGAGGTGTGTGAGTGCAAAATTCTATTCTGCTGATGAAAAAAAAAATAACCTGGAGGGTTTCTCTGCTTCAGATGCACTCCTCTCCCAGAGAAAGTCAGGTAGTGCTCCACTTTGCCTGAGACCATCTCCTATTCTGCAATTTCCTTTTCTGTTGCCCGCTTTCCCTTACAGGTTTAACTATTATACACAAGTTCACATCTCAGGCTCTGCTTCCAAGAAATCCAACTTAGGGCAAGAGCATCTTCTACCATAGCAGTTCCTAAACAACAGCTCAAGAGCCCAGTTAGGTCAGCTGCCTATTTTACTAAAGTTTTATTAGAATGCAACAGCTGTGTCCATTCAGTTATGAATTATTTTTGGTTGCTTTCATGCTAGTTGCTTCCAAGACTAGGTGGTCTACAAAGATGAAATTACTTACTCTTTGACTTTTGGAGAAAATGTTTGCACATCTATGTTCTATCTCTAACAACCTATTGAGGAATTTATTTTTATGTTATACGTGTCTATGTATTGGGCAACTATCTTCTGTGCTTAGTAAGGATATTGTTAGAGATAATTCTGGCTTTCAGACAATTTACCATCTATAATAGGACAAATTCAAATAAATACAAACTCTAACTTCAACCAGAATAGAGGTTACCCTCATTCCGAACAGGCTGTTCCCAGCTTTAGCTTTCACGTGCCATACTAATCAGGCATCTTCAAACTACAGCCACATGTGGCCCACGGAGGACATTTATCCGGCCCACTGGGTGTTTTTGCCGCTGCTGCCTGTCCTGCTTAGCAGCAGACTCATCCTGGGGCCCACAGTCCAGCCCTCCAAAGGTCTGAGGAGTGAACTGGCCCCCTGTTTAAAAAGTTTGAGGACCTCAAGTAATCATCCACTTATTTAATTAGGTAGTACAGAGTACAGGACATAGAGAGATTGTTTCATGTTAGATAAAAGATTAAATACGTTTGGTGGGTTTGAGAAATTTTCATGAAAAATATAGTTCTGATCTGGACTCTAATGGAAAGAGAAGATTTTAAATGGAGAAGAAAGAATAAAGTAGGGTGAGAAAGAAAAATGAAATCAACTAAAATATAAATGTAAAATTCACATAGAGGGTTTGGACACCAAGCATAAGTAGAGTTCTTGTTGTTGTTTTTCTTTCTTCTTCTTTTTACTTATTCTGCCCCTCACCTACTTTTATTCTACTCAGTTTTGTAAACTAAAGTTATAAAAAAAAGAATTGAGGTGTGGCACCTGCACCTCAAGGAGTAGGGCACTGGCCCCATATACTAGGGGTGGAGGTTTCAAGCCTGGCCCTGGCCAAAACCACAAAAAAAAAAAAAAAAAATTTGAGAAGAATCTGTGTTCAGTTTATAGAAGATCTTAGAATAGGCTGAGATGTTTTCTTTATTTTATAGACATTCGAGAGATTAAAGGATTGTTAACAAGGAGGTAGTAAAACTCATAAACAACTAGATTCTCCTAGTAAACTTTATAATCATAACACCAGCATATTCATAAAAACAACTTCTTGATGAACTGAGTTAATTACCAGCCCTAAAATTATTCTTCTAATAAATACAATATGAAATAACCTATCCACTTATTGGAATTAATACCAATTCGATACAGATTTTAAGTCACATTACACTATTTTATTGTAATATAAACAGACCCTTCTATTTTCTATGAATCATTAAAATTATGTTTCCTATCCATTCTAATAAATGGATCTGGTTCACATTACTCAATATTTAAATGCCAATAATTTTAAATTTTTTAAAAAGATTTTTCACTAGACTTCTTGGTGAAAAAGTATGGTTCAAAGTATTATCAGTTAATAATAAGCTTCATCTCTATCCATGGGACCCAAGCCCCCAAAATAAGTATCTAAAAATATGGCTTATGATAATGCCTCCTCAGTTATATTTAAACATAAAACTCTAAAGTGAAACGCACAATATCCAGAACTTATAAAGAATACAATTAATGTTTGAAACTGAGAAATATAAGCCCCCTACCCCCAAAGAAAGACTAACCCAAGTAAGAATTGTCTATCATTATTTTTGCTGAGGTCCACATATTCCTTTGATGTGTTCAATTGTTCTCCACTTTATGTATGAGAAATATACCCAGATAAACACAGGTATGTGTACATCCAAGCTCCTTGGGAGGTGCCAACTCATTCTATTACATAATCAAAATGAATCTATATTTTCCCCAGCCCTTACACACTGATGTCAGAGAACACTTTACTGAAAAAGAAAATTCATCTTGATGTACCAACAGTGTACAACAAATCTGGAAACCTTATAGATGAGAATAGTACTGTTCTTTACATTAACTATTAAACATGTAGAGATGAGTGGTTACATAGAATTCATTTTCCGTTATGAGATTTTAAACCTTATTGCACAATTTTATTATAATGTAAACATTTTCTGCAAATGTTTAAGGTAAAATTCAACTGAAAGAAGACAATCTCATTTCTCTACTCTGCTCAACAGATAGAGCAATAACTCAAGCAAAGAAACATTAAATTTAATGTAACACATGCCCCTGGATAAATCAGCCAGCAATGCTTGTGAATTTTGACTTGACAGTGAGAGAGCAAAATCCCCTAATCATAACTTAAGTGAACCAAAAAATTACAAATAATATAGCTTACATAATTCAAATAGTGCCAATAATTCTAATACAGTATGCGTCTTTAAAAGTTCATGCCAATGGAATATCATGTTTCTTTATAAGGATTTATTGAACTATGAAAAGTAGAGCTAAGTTTCTCTAACTGCTTGTCTTGTCCTTTCTGTACCACACTGGCATTGCTGCAGATGGTTTATCTTGTTGAGTTTTAAAATGCCTCTAAATGAAGAGAAATTCTATTATCTTTCCATGAGAGATTACTCTCTTTTATTGCTCAAGCTTCATTACAAAGCTAGTTTTTGCTTATAATAAAACCCACATGTTTCTTATCTTAATTTATTTTTATTATTTCTGGAAAAATCTCAAATTAATAAGTTCTTTCCTTAAAGAGTGCTTTCTTCTCTTTCAGATAATGAGTAATCTTGAATTCTCTTTTTCATTTTCTGATCTATGTATTCTGAATAATTCCCATCTTTAAATATTCTCGAGATTTCCTTCAATTTGCTTAGATTTTTCTCCCAATTAAAAAAAAAATAGATGGAGAAAGAGGCATCAAATTTTGGGAGAAATCGCACCAGAGTCAGGAGGTAAGGAACTATCCACCACCACCCCCTTTTAGGATCTTAACATCAACATTTAGTACTCAGCCATTAGATGTGGCATGGCAATCTTAATTTAATTTATAATATTCCCAGAAAATATCTTATAGTCCTCATTTTATTCAAGCATTTAAGTGTGTATAAGAGATGTATAAATGGGTGACTCTCTCTGTCCTGAGAATAGCATCTAGTTCCCCCTGATTCCAAAGATATACTTAAAAAAGAAAAAGCTGTTGAATCACACTTATTTCCACTTAAGTCAAATAATGTACAAGACAAAAATGCATGACTGTAGAAGATTCATAACAGCAATTTCACCTGTATTTTCTGTAAATTATATTCTTCATTAGTTTCAAAATTTCAAGCTATATTCTTTGTATATGTACATCTTAATCCCTAACATTCTAACAACGGCAATGACACTATTCATATTCAACATGTTCAGATCACTTAAATATTAATTTTTTAAACCACTTTATATTTTAGCTAATTTCAATAGATCAAGTGAGATCTAGGTCAACAAATCATCTTTTCATAAAAATAATAAACAAGGTATTACTGAAACTCACAAGTACACGAATAACCTTCCGAAATTCATAAGTACACAAATAACTTTTTATTTTTGTAGAGATGGGGTCTCATTATATTGTCTAGGCTGTTTTCAAACTCCTGGCCTCAAGTGAACCTCCCACCTTTGTGTTTCATAGTACTAGGATTAGAGGTCTAAGCTTCTATACTTGGCCCACATATAACCTCAACATAAGAGACATGTTCTTCTAAAAACTATGCTGCTCAATTTTCTTAATTTTAGTTTTTTAGATTACTTTAATCTAAAAAGATATTAGTGATTTATAGTATATCTCTTTAAAATATAGAATATACTATTTTACAATGTAATATCACAATGTATTACTAAAGGACACCATAACATTTCAATGCCATTATGACAGAATAAAAGCCACTTAAAAATATGATATAATCTTACTTGTATGTATTAAGTAACCCTTCCTCTAGACTTCTAAACAGCAAAAAAGAAATAACAGCCACTTTTGATGTTTACATCTTATTTCATGGAGTCAGGGAGATAACTTCCACTAATCATTAATTTTTCTTTGTCATGATTTCTAAGATGCATGGTCTCTAAAGCAGTTCAATCCACTGCTTCAGTGGATAATTATGGTCAGTTGGAACCTCAGGCATTGCTTTCATTACCAATATCATTATGAAAGATCATAGCATATAAGAATCTCAGAAAATGCCTAAAAATCATCATTTTACTTATTAAATAATTTTTTATATATATAAGAGTTAATGGTCAGAATTCATTCATGCTTACGAAGTAAGTCTGTTCAAATATGAGCTCTCACAATTCCTGTAGCTCAGTGGGTAGGGCACCAGTCAATATACCCAGGTGGCAGGTTTGAACCTGGCCCAGGCCAGCTAAAACAACAAAAACTGCAAATATGAGTTCTCTATATCATGACCAAATATGTGATACAAACTATACATAAAGACCTTCTGATCTAGCTTTTTATACTAATTTTGGAAATAAATAATGGAACACATACATTCAATAGTTTTCTATAATCTTTCTCCTAAAAAATCAAATAGATATTTGAAACCAGTATAACTCAGGAACTCCCTATAAGAGTTCACATTTTAAATAATATATATATTTTGTTACATAGTTTGCTTTTGTATGGTTAAAATTTGAGTTATAGCTGTGGAATTCACCTTGAAAATATGCTATATACCCATGCAATGTACACATTGGATGGAAATTTACTTTCTCCCCCTCCTCCCAATTTGAATTTCATTGAGTTTTGCTTCAATATGAGCATATGAGTGTTGATCAGTTAGTTCCAATTTAGTACTGAGTACATGTAGTGTTTGTTTTTCCACTCTTGTGATACATCACTTAGGAAAATTGCCTCCACTTCTAGCAAAGTTGTTAAAAAAGATACTAGATCTCCATATTTATTATGGCTGAAAAATATTCCATAGTATACATATATAATAATTTATTAATCTATTCAAGTATTGGAGGGCACTTAGGTTGTTTCTGTCTCTTTGCGATTGTGAATTGTGGTGCTATAAACATTTAAGTGCAAGTGTCTTTGTGATAAATTTCTTTTTTTCTTTGGGTAAATACCTAATAGTGGGATGTTTGTGTAAGTATATATATGTGTGTGTGTATGTATGCATATATACATATATAGAGAGAATGCATATACATTATTGAATTGTACAAAGAAACCAAAATTGAACATTTTGTCTGTAAAAGTAAAAACATTTTGGCTGTTATTGGTGTGTAAGCATCTACTGTTTGCTATATTGAAGGTTCTTCAAGCAGAGAGGGTGCTTAAATATTTTAGAAAATAAGCAAGCAAAAGTGTCTCAGGAATGAAAGAAAAAGTATCCAATGTACACAGCCCTTTTATGAAACTAATCTATAGCTCTCAAGCAAAAGATACAACTTAATTCTAGCCCAAAAATATGGGGAGGGGGTGGGGAAGGGGAGGGG
>CAUYQV010113023.1:0-38035 GCA_963574575.1 Galagoides demidoff
TAAGGTGAGTTCTTAGAAATTTTAGTGGAGAAATAAATTGGATGATGGTAGTGCAACCCATCTTCTTGAAGGGTTCAAGAACCCAGCTTCTTGAGAAGTGGGACCCACTTAAATGGCAATTAGTAGACCCTGGGGCCAGGAATAAAAGGATTAGTAGGGGTAGATGAGAGGACACGCCAAGCTCAGCAGCATTTGAAGAAAACCACTCTCCCTTTCTTTTCCTAGGACACAGACCTCATTCCAGCCCAGTTTGAGTACATCACGGGCTCCATTACTTAGGCTCGACTACGAACATAAGCACCTTGCAGAATGCTAACTTGACAAAAACCAAATTGGACCTACGTTTTCAGTAGCCAATTTTAAATCTAATTTTTCAACCCTCGTCGGTGTGGAAAGAGGGGCTCCTCACTCTACTTACAGAAGTGTACAGCCACACTATTTGTAGAGTAGCCTGGGAGGTATGGACCATCAGTAACCCTCTTGTCATCTAAGCCCAAACCCTTAACCAGAGAAGCATGCAGCGAGTGTGAGGGACTTGCTGTAAGTCGTGTGCTGATTGATGACCAGGGAGTAGCACACTCAGCCAAGGTCCTTTCTGTTTACACCTGTTTCCCACTCGAGTAGAAGTTGCTCTCAGCTCTGCCTAAATCGACTCATCTCTTATTATTTGAGGCATTTGGGGTTGAATTGGAGGTAAAGAGCCTGCAGGGGTGACTAGAGTGGAAATAAGATGCTTAGAGCATAATTCCTAAGTCTGTCTTGGCTCAGGAGACTATGAGAAGAAGGAGGGGCCAAGGGCTTACAGGCTCTACCTGGAAAAGCGCGAGGCAAAGGACGCGTGGCCGTGAGAGGCCCACAGTGCATGGAGGAAAGGGAGGAACTGACATTGTATTTTAGACAAAATGGGTTTTTCCCTGACTAGATACTCAAATGGTAATATTCAGTAAGAAATGGATCTCCATTTAGCTATGAATTTACATCCCTAATTTAATTCATTGAAAACAGTTTGCTTTTAGGAATTTAAAAACAAACAAACAAACAAACATTTTTCCCTGGGTAGTGAGTGATGTGTTTCATTAGATCATACCTGGATTCCCAGGGCCTGCTGTTCGCATGGTGTATGACATGTTTATGTCTGGGGCAGTGGATGGGGGAGAAGGGGGAAAGGCAGATGGGTGTCCACAGAGGAGTGAGTGTCCCCATGCTGAGACCTTCCAGCTATTCGAGCACATGGGTCGACTGACCATGAGAGATCTGAGCAGGTAAAGTGTAAAAAATTAGGGCTGGCTGTAGTACACTGGGAAGTGCCTGGAATTAGAGTTAGGCTGCCGTGGCTCTGAATCTTGGCTTTATACCATACAACTTGTATGACCTCAACTAGAGTGTGCCTGTTTTTATTTCTAAAAAGTTAGGTAATATGGAGGCGCCTGTGGCTCAAGGAGTAGGGCCGGCCCCATATGCCAAGGGTGGCAGGTTCTGACCCAGCCCCAGCCGAAAAACTGCAAAAAAAAAGTCCACCCATGTCTCCCACAAGAATGTACTTGGCATTAAGATTAATACATGGGGAACAACTAAGCACAATGGCTGGCCTGGAGTAAGCAGTTAATAAATACTAAGTATATCTACACATTACGGAAATAGGCAAGTATCAGAGGTCAAGGTCAAGGGCAGCAAGCACCATGATGATGTGGGTGGACCATCTAGCCAAGGCTCTGACCTACAGAGAACGTCAGACTGTGAGCAAGGAAAGGACAGCCACACAGAGCAGGAATCTGCCCGGGTGCTCTGCATGACCTTACAGAAATCCCCACAAAGGCATGAGACGTGAGAGTTCTCATCTCATATCAGTCCTGTAGGGAAGCTGAGGATCCTAAGAGCTTTTCCAAGGGCATGAAGTTGGTTAGGCAGAGAGTGGATGGAATCCAAGCCAGTTCCATCCCAAAGCCTGGGATTATCTCACTGTGCTTGCTGCCTCACTTAACTCCAACTTTCTCTGTCTCTCGCTCTCTCTGTCCCTCCATCTCTCCCTCCTCCCCGCCCCTCTCTTTCCAGTTATGCTCAGGATGGAACCAGATCACACCTTCCCCTCTCCCCTGTTGAATGCCATTCAGAGGGAAATTGTAGCATTAATGTTTGCATGAGAAAAAAGCAAGAGCTCAAGTCAATCTAAGCTTCCATATTAAGAAACTGGGGATGAAAATGCAAAGTAAACATGAAGAAGACAGAAGGGAAAAAGGATAAATAATAGAAGTCAATGAAATTTAAATGAATTAATTGCTTACATCAGATTGATACGAGGGTAGAAATGCTTTGGTTACATTGTTTTCCTTTCTAAGGTAAAGTTCAAGTTACAGTTGACGCCTTCACGGAGGGGGTGTGCTGAACACCCTCCCCTGTGCTGATCAGATGATGTCCCAGCAATCACCCCCTGTCCTCCCCCCTCCTCTCTCCCTCTCTCTCCTTCCTCTCCACAGACTGTACCTGTGTTTTTCTTTTATGTGGGCTAGTAGTTGTTTGTCTGTTGGTTTCATATTAGTATTGAGTACATTAGATACATTTTTCCCATTTTTGTGATATTTTACGAAGAATAACATGTTTCAACTCCATCCAGGTAAAGCTATAAGATGCAAAGTCTCCATCTTTTTATGGCTGACTAGTATTCAATGGTGTACATATACCACAGTTTATTGATCCATTCAGGGGTTGACAGGCACTGGAGTTGATCCCACATCTTGGCAATTGTCAACTGAGCTGCAGTAAACATTCTAGTGCAAATGTCCTCGTGGTAAAATGATTTTTTTTTTCTTCTGGGTAGATACCTAGTAATGGGATTGAATATAAGGTCAACTTTCAGTTCTTTGGGAATTGTCCATACTTCTTTCCACAGAAGTTGCTTTAATTTGCAATCCCACCAGTAGTACAAAAGTGTTCCCTTCTCTCCACATCCACACCAGCCATCTATAGATTCAGAGTTTTGTGAGGTGGGCTAATCTTACTGGAGATAGGTGGTATCTTAGAGTGGTTTTGACTTTCATTTCTCTGATGATTTAGGACAATAAGCATTTTTTCATGTTTTTGTTGGCCATTCATCTGTCATCATCAAAGAAGTTTCTGTTCAAGTCTCTTGTCTGCTTACAAATGGGGTTGTCTGCTCTTTTCTTGTTGATTAATTTGAGTTCCCTGTAGACTCTAGTTATTAGCCCTTGTCAGATTTATAGCAGGCAAATATCTTCTCCCATTCTAAAGGGCGTTTGCTTCCATTGTGGTACCCTTGGCTGTGCAGAAGCTTTTTAGCTTGATCATGTCCCATTTATTTTTTTATTTTTTGTGTTGCTGCATTTGCCAAGGGTTCTTCTTCATAAAATCTTTTCCCAGGCCAATTTTATCAAGAGTTTTCCCCTCACTTTATTCTAGAATTTTATTTCTTAAAATTATAGTGGCTAGTGGGTTTTTTTTCTGGTTCCTTATGAAATGAAGTACCATTTTTTCAAGTTCTTCAAAGTATGGTGATGGTGCTTTGATGGGGATTGCATTAAATCTGTAGATCACTTTTAACAATGCTTATTCTTCCCAGCCATGAGTATGGTATGTTCTTTCATTTGATAACATCTTCGGCTATTTTTTTTTTTTAATCAAACTTTCGTAGTTCTCTCTTTTGTTAGATATGCTCCTAGGTATTTGATTTTCTTTGTAGCTACTATGAAAGGTATCATGTTTTAATTTGATTCTCAGTTTGACTGTTTCTGGCATATATGAAGGCTACTGATTTGTAGACATTTGATTTTGTATCCCGAGATGTTATCATAATTTTTTATCTCTTCTAGGAGCTTACTGGCTCTGGGTTTGTTGTAGATGGCCTCTATCAGTTTAAGAAATGTCCCACCTATGCCTATTTTTTTAGAATGGCAGAAAAGGATGTTGGATTTTGTCAAATGCCTTTCTGCATTAAATGAGAGAATCATATGGTCTTTGTTTTTTATTTTATTTATGTGGTGAATTACATTTGTGGATTCACATATGTTGAACCACCCTTGCATCCCTGGTGTAAAACCCACTTGATCATCATGTATAATTTTTTTTAATGTGTACCTGTATCCCATTTGCTATAATCTTACTGAGTATTTCTACATCAATACTCATTAATGATACTGGCCTATGGTTTTCCTTTTTTGTTAGGCCCTTTGCTGATTGTGGAATCAGGGTAATACTTGCTTCATAGAATGCATTGAGGAGGTTTCCTTCCTTCTCTGTGTTGGAATAGGTTATGCAATACAGTGGTAGTTCCTCTTTGAAGTTTTGATGGAATTCTGGTGTGAAACCATCTTATTCATACCTTTTCCATTTTGGAAAATTTTGTATCGTTGAATGCAATTTCAGTGCTTGATATATGTCTATTCACAATTTCTTTCTTTCTTTCTTTCTTTCTTTCTTTCTTTCTTTCTTTCTTTCTTTCTTTCTTTCTTTCTTTCTTTCTTTTTTGAGACAGAGTTTCACTTTGTCACCCTCAGCAGAATGCTGTGGCATCATAGCTCACAACAACCACCAACTCTTGGGCTTAGGTGATTCTCTTGCCTCAGCCTCCTGAGTAGCTGGGACTAAAGGTGCCCGCCACAATGCCTGGCTTTTTTCTTTTTTTTTTTTTAGAGACAGAGTCTCATTTTATCACCCTCCATAGAGTGCCATGGTGTCATCGCTCACAGCAACCTCCAGCTCTTGAACTTAGGTGATTCTCTTGCCTCAGCCTCCCAAGTAGCTGGGACATCTATTCACAATTTCTAATTATTTCTGGTTGAATTTAGGAAGGTGATATCTTTCCAGGTATTGTCCATTTCCTTCACAGTTTCATGAAGTCATGGAAAGTAAATAACCTTACACTGAATGACAGTTGTGTTAAGAGTGAGATTAAGAAGGAAATCATTAGATTTCTCTAACAAAATGATATTGAAGCCATAAGCCATTAAAACCTGTGGGATCCTGCAAAGGTGGTCCTAAAAGGCAAAATTATAGCATGAGAGGCCTTCATCCAGAAAACAGAAAGAGAGCAAATCAATAACCTAAAGGACCATCTCAAGTAATTGGCAAAGGAAGAATAATGCAACCCCAAATCTAACAGAAAAAAAGAAATAACCAAAATCAGAGCAGAATTAAATGAAACTGAGGACTCAAGACTCATTTGGAAGACCTGCAAAGCGAAAAGTTAATTCTTTGAAAAGATTAATAAAATCAAAAAACCGTTGGCCAGACTTACCAGAAACAGAAAAGTAAGATCTCCCATAACCTCAGTCAGAAACAAGAAAGGAAAAATAACAACGGATACCATAGAAATACAGAAGGTCCTCTGCAGTGACGACAAAAAACTCTATGTCCAATGACATTTTTAAAAAGAGAAACATTAATGATACTAAAAACTTACCTTTTGACAAGGCCAATGAAGTTGATAAATCCATAGCAGGAATTACTAAAAAGAATGAAAGGCGTAAATTTACCAATATCAGCAAGAGTAGAAGAGACAGCAGCAGACGCTACAGACATTGAGATCTTGGGAAAAATTTCTCAGCCTACGAATTGACACCTATAAGGTGGAAACACATTACCATAAGTGAGAATGCTGTAAGGATTCAATGTTGCTCTGGCTAGATAGATAGATAAGACAGAATGAGGGGTCTGATACATGATAGGTGGTCCACAAATATTTGGCAACTGTCACAGGTGTGGCGCTGACCTGGCCAGGATGGTCAGAGGAGGCCAAGGATTGGGGTGGGGAAGGAATCATTCACAGATGATAGGGGGCCTAAAATGGGCTTGAAAGACCGTGCAGATAGAGGCGGCAGAGAAGAGAGAACAGAGGATGCCCTGACAACGCTCTGAGCCTGCCTGTGCACAGAACGTACCTGGTACCTGCCCTGGAGCTGAGGGCTCAGAACCCTGCAGGTGAGCTGGTGAGAGGTGCAGGGGGCAGAGAATTGCTTGAATAGAAGGCTGGGTAACGTGTTAGTTATCTGGGGCCGCTTTTGTCGTGACTAAGATCTCTGGATAAGGAGTCTGGATTTGGGAACAGTGAGAGAATAATGACACTCTTGAATGTTCATGTTATTTGAAATTAATTAAAAAAAAGATAACTTAGTGAAATTGATCAAACAATGGGAAGAGGACTTGGAAACAAAATGGCAAATCTGAAGGTTTCGGTGTCGAGCACATTTTTGTGTTGGTATTTTTGCCTCAGCATGACCTTCAGGTAGAGCACTAAGGTCTTGAGTTCAAATTCCTGCACATGCAGAGAACTGAGGCATAAGCCAGGGTCGTCATGACAAATAGTTGACACAGACTCAGTGGGCCGAGAGCTCTGCATTTCTGAAATAATTACCCGAGTGCAGGTATTACCCACACCACACCTGCTGTGGATTTCAGTTCTGTACATTCAAGCTTGTGATGAGAGCAGGGATGTTCCCCGTGAAGGTGCGATACCCTGACTACTTTAGTTTCCCTTTGTGAATGTACATCTGTGGTCTAGACTGAGTATCACAGTTAGATTCAGACTTTGTTAGTTGGGCGCGACGGCTCGGGCCTGTAATCCTCACAATCTGGAGGCCAAGGGGAGCAGATTGCTTGAGCTCAGGAGTTTGAGAGCAGCCTGAGTAAGAGTGAGACCCTGTCTCTACTAAAAATAGGAAAACTATCCAGGCACTGTAGCAAGCACCTGTAGTCCCAGCTACTCGGAGGCTGAGGCAAGAGGATTGCTTGAGCCCAAGAGTTAGAGGTTGTTATGAGCTAGGATGCCAGTGCACTCTACGAAAGGGTAGCAGAGTGAGACTCTGTCTCAAAACCAAACACACAAAAAACTTAATTCTGTGTTAATTACAAAAGCTAACATTCACAGAGGTAACGTCTCCTGTGCCCAGGAGACATGGGTAAGCACTTTATCCCCTTTACATGCCAGGAGCCCTGTGGAGTGGGTTCTCCCCTCCCCTGGTCTTCTGTCCTCCTTGGTGGGGACCTGATATATACATTATGCTGCTGATGAAAGTGAAATCCAGCCATCCCCATCCCATCCGGGTGGACAACTACTACACCCTGGAAATCTTATTTGACTGTACTTCCCATCACATCCTCATTCCCAAGAAGCCCCGAGGACTTGAGTTCCTCTTGTGGCATCCTAAGTTTGCCCAGTACGGTGCAGAAGGAGAGGAACGGCCCTTGAACCTGACCTTTTGCAGACCATGAGTGACACAGACAAGCAAAAGGCTCATTTCCCTCCTTACTTGGAATTTCTCTGTGCTTCGAGTTTGGATCACACGCTGACGCTTTGCGATTTCAAGATTACAGTCGTGTTTGCCTCCTCTCCCATATTTCACAGATATCCTTTATTTTTTGTTGGTGGATAAATACCTGCAGGTTTTCACACCTGTTTCCCTTTCAGGAGAGTGTAAATCTCAAACAAACAAACAAAAAAATCAGTTCCTTTACTGACAGGTGGATGTTTAGTAAAGTTTCATGGTAATTAAAACCATATTCTAAATATTTAAATAAGCAGCATAAAATATGAAAATAAGTTTATGTTCATTAATTGCCTGCACATTACTCAAAATATCAAATGTTTTTTCCTTTTGTTTGATTAGGAATTTGCGAGCCTTCAAAGAGCTGCTGACGAGTTGATGTATTTGTAGGATATTCACTTTCTATTAGAATGACAAAAATCACACCTGAAATATATAAATGGTAGAAGAATGTCAACCACTGCTAAGGGAGTGCGGATTTTTAATTTTCTTTTTTAAACTGCAGCTGGATTTATTTATTTATTTTTTCAATTTTATTTTCATTTTTTATTAAATGATAGCGGTGTACATTAATGCAATCATGGGGTACAGTGTGGTGTTTTCATATACAATTTGAAATATTTTCATTAAACTGGTTAACATTGACTTTATGTCAATTTTCTTAGTTATTGTGTTAAGACATTTATACTCTAATTTTAGAAAGACTCACTTGGACCCTTGTAAGACAAACCATAGAGGTGATCTCTCCAATCACCCTCCCTCCACCCATCTGCCCCATTCCCCTCCCCTCCTCCCCCCTCCTCTCATATTCTTAGGCTCTGAAAGCTATAACCTAATTATAGCCTAAGGATTTTTAAAATTTTATGTTAAGTCTGATAACTCATTACTTTGCTTTCAAACCCAGTGATTTTTTTTTGCAGTTTTTGGCCAGGGCCGGGTTTGGTTTGAACCTGCCACCTTGAGTATATGGAGCCCGCACCCTACTCCTTTGAGCCACAGGCACCAACCATGATTTTTTTTTTTTTAAGTAATTTATGTGGCCAATCTCTCCCACAGCAACTAAGGATCCACAGATGAGAGGAACAGACAGCATTGAAACAAACTGAAAGCTTGTTCAGTGCTTACCATCACACAGATCAAAATGATACTTTTTAAAGAAATGAACTGGTCTCCCATCTCATCAGATAAATCACCTTCTGTTTGCTGCCAAGTTCTAGTACACAGAGATGGGGGAAGTCTGCCCACCCCAGGGAGGTGGCCCCTGGGTACAGGTGTTCAGGTACCTGCCAGCATCTTCCTTCTGGCTCCTCCTACACCTTTGAACAGTGAGTGTCTATTTCTGAGACACAGGAAGTGAAGATCGGATGTCTTTTCCAGAGACTCACCTTTAGCTAACCAGAGCCAGAATAATTATCAGAGCTGGTTTTTTTCCTTCCTCCTCGTTAGCACTGTGCACTCTGTGCCAGCTGACACCATCGTTCCTCTCTCTCTCTCTCTTTCTGATAGTTCACTAACCACAGAATCCTTTCTAAAGTATTATTACCATTTATAGATGACGTGAAACAGAAAGACGTACCCAGAATAGACAGCGCGGCAGACCACACAGTGAAAGTGCCCAGTGCGAGGACGGCTGCGCTACAGAGCGGTGATTCTCCCCGACAGACTTGGCCATCCAGGCTTGACACTGCACAAATTATCCAGGCCAGGGGCAGATAAAAAGAAGAAACAGGTGTGAAATCACCTTCCTGCCTCCTGGGATGAATGTGCTGTACACTGAAGGGCTTTGCACCTGCACTATTGTTCCAGAGGAAAAAATAGCTTTTAAGAGCAAACACTCTTGGGTCTTGATAGAGGCAGGCAACTCCTCTGTAATTTGAGTATAAATGGGCCCTTTTTTTCCCTTTTATGATGGTTTATGTTATGTTAACTCTTTAAGGAAATGGATTTGTAGCTCAATTTTAACATTTAACTACTGTTTGTTTCCAATAGAGCTGGACAGGAGACAGGAGAGGAATGTGGTTTTGGGAAGGTGGCTGTGGCCAGAGCTCTGTCCTAAGGCCTTGGTGACCACAGAGAAAGGCAGGTGGCCTGACTCTGTTCTCGATGCCCTGCTGGCTGCTCTGGCAGGTATTTGTCCCTCCTAAAGCAGGCCACAGATCTCAGGGAGGCAAGTATTGACAGTATTAAGGTGACTCTCCTTAAAATAGGAACATTGACTGCACTGACGGGATGTCACACACATCCCTCCTTTTTTCTGTGCTTTAATGACGGAAGACAATATACATTTGTACAAATTCATTGTTCCTCTGGTGGCATTATTTGCTTATGTCATAACCGTACAAGGTAAAGGATACCAAACATATTTCACACCAAAATAGACTTCTCTGCCATATCTTGAGCTGGCTGTTCCCAGAGCCTGCAGATGGGGCCAGCCCTGCAGAAAGGCCTTTGTGCAGGAGGAGATTTGCATCTATGGAGAAAATCTGCGCTGGTGACATAAGTGTGGAGGCTTTCTGAGGCTCCCTTCCTGGTCCAGGGCTAAAGGCCACTTCCCTTTCTCTCTGAGAGCTGCTCCCTGGGACCAGACCACCGTTCCCCGTCTCTCCTTTTCTCTCCCTCCCATAAGTGGTCTTGCTCCATTCCAAGCCCCTACTCTTTCTTCAGCCCCAGGAGGTTATAAAACTTCATCTATATCTTTCTTTGAGTTTTCACATTTTTCGAATTCCCCTATGCACTGCACATAACAAATTCGGGTGCCTTTTTCCCCCTCTTAATCTGTCTGTTACCAGTTTATATTTTAGACTCAAATTATCCAACTTTCAGTAGAAAAATGTAAATTTCTATACAAAGGTTAGTGCCCACTGGGTAATCCAGGGCTGCCCTGTGCACCTGGCAGTGAGGCCCCCATGCTCCCCACTGTCCTTGTTCCCCGTCAGCCCTGCCCATTGTCCTTTGCTCTCCCCTGCCCTGAGCTGAGGCCAGAGAGAGAGAGAGAGAGATGAGGCAGCTGCAAATTCTGAGTTATTAAGTCAAGCTAGTTATTAAAAAAAAATAAAGTATAATTAAACTTTATTAGTATGAAATATTTTGAGATAATTTATTCTATTTGTGACGCAAATGCATCATTCTCAAATTATGAAGGGTTTTAGCAGAATCGTATCATTGTTCAGTAGAGCTGCTGTTCATAAGACCCTGATAACGCAGGAGGTACCTTCTCTTTTAAAAGGTATAGAGATAAGAGACTGCCGGACTGTCCATTTCCTTGCTAGCGTTTGTTCTGAGTCCCTTTCTCCTCACATGGCTACCTCAGGGCTATCTGTGGCACCCCTTACTGTAAAGATCATCAGAACTTGGACAGTTTTACCTTTGATCCGCATCATGTGACCCATCACGGTTGTATGTTACACCTATTGTCACATCATTTTTGCCATCTCTAAGAGTCGTGTTTCTGGTATAAGAGATGCTCAGTCTTCTCCTGCTAGATGAACATGGAGAGAACTGACCTTGTGTCTGAAAGCATCAGTCCTCACTTCCTCCTGGAGGATGAGACCCAGAGCTGTCTGGCATGAAAACTCATTGGTTCCATCTTCTTGTTGGCTGACGGGTCTTGGTGGTGCTGAAGGGTGAATTTAGTGCACACGTTCCCAGGTTCAAGCTCTGGGTAGCCAGGCAGGCTGAGTAAGAAGCCAATGCAATCCAACAATATTGCACTGAGGAAGGCTGTACCTCAGTTTCCCCGAGGCCACCAGGCAATATGCAGCCCAAAGAACCAGCTTCCCAGTCCAGGGGTCAGAATGCATGGAAACGTCATCTCCTTGTGAACTCCAGCTTTGATCCTAGCAGAGCCGTCCACTTGTGGGTAGGGAGATGCACCACTGGGCCAGCCGCTGGTGTGAAGCCATTGTGAGGATCGTCTGCATGTATTGCAGCTTCCCAGGTGTGTCTCTGCAGAGTTATTTCTTCCCAGCTGGGAGGAATCTTCTCTCCTGCTGGGATCTAAGCTGCCACTCCACCAGGTCAGTTCCTGTGATCCCCTCAGTAACAGCAGACCTACTCACAGTCTTGCATTTATTTCTGTGAAGTAGAAAGTATCCTCCAGGTCCATAATAAATTCCACAGTTCCTTCTCTGACATAATTTATAGCTTTAGCAGCTCTGGCTGAAGCTTCTCCAAGTTTTTGCTTATTTGGGGTTTAATGCCAGGCACTGGGCCTCCTCAGTGAACTTCTGATGTCTCCTCTGCATGATAAGGTCATTTTCAAACAAGTCCATCGCCTTGGTGACCACCAAACACCTGGACTTCTACATACCTTGGTGTGTCCACAATCAACATCACACCATCATTAAAAGACTTCCTAGCTTCTCTCTATGCTGATTCTAACTGTTCTTGACATTCTTTTTCTGATCCAACAATCCTCATACCTTTTCCTCGTCTGCCACAGACAGCTTTAATCATGACAGGATAACTGATTCTCCCAGCGTGGTTTTTTTTCCAGGCATTGGTCTAATTGGCCCTCACCATGGTAACCTCCATCAATACCCTTTATGAGTTTGGTTGTGCTTTTTATACCCATGTATCTACTGATAGGTGAAGCAGGGCCTGCAAAAATAATTCCTTCTTGAGGTTCAGAAGGAGAGAATTCCATGTTTTCTGAAAGAACGGATGAACAGCCTGGACAGAAGAGATCTTGGCCACTTAAATGATTTTCTACAGAGAGAGGGAGGTCTGCTGGGAGGGAGCAAGGCCATTGGAATATACATTGTCGGCAACCTCTACACGCGTGAAATTCCTGGGGGCCTCATCATAAACCACCAGAGACTGTGTACCCATTTTATTCCTCCTGTTTGCAGTGAGAATCTTGGTGATGTTTCTTGCTGTGGTCTGTGTTCTTTACGGTCTTTTGCATTCAAGCCCATCTCCTCAGTGGCAGCAGGCCAAGGAGATGCTGCCATAGGGTTGCCTCCACTGCTACCAGCTGCATCGATGCTGCAGAGGCACCCAGCCACTCACCAGCATCTGCGTCTCACACCTTCCCTCAGCTCCGTAAGGAGGTATTCAAAATGAATGATGATCTTTTGAAATAATTTTGAAAATGGCTTTGTCCTGCCTTTGTTCCTGGAGCCTAATTTCTCTCTGCTTCATTCTCCTTCTGGCAAGTTCCTGATCTCCAGATTAGAATTCTGTGCCTAGAAATGCCCAGATTTCTGGGGGAAATGAACGATGCCTCTGCTGATCTCAACCATGCTTTGTTTTCTGATAGAATCCCTGGAGTCCCACTGCCAACTCCTTGTCCAGACACTCTCTACTCTTAAAGACCCCTGAATGGGCGTCTTGTCTGTCAGAATAAACTCTTCCATGGCTGGGAGAGGTACCCCAATACCTGCCCAGGTGGACATACCTGGTATCTGTTCACAGTGGCCATTTCTGCTCTGAAACCAGGTCTAGCATGGCAGGGACTTAGTAGGTTGTAGTCTATACACTCTTGGTCAGTGCTTTACCTCAATATCGTTTCACTTTTTTCCTAAATCCTATTACTGTGCTAACAGAAAACAAACACATTTCATAATTTAAATAACTTTATTTTGAGCTGATACAGTGACCTTATACCAGGGATATACAATCTCAAGAGTGCCTGAAAAAGTGCACTTGAGATGGTCAGGTTGCTGTTTGGTTTTATGCATTTTCCAGAAGCAGAAATTGTAGGTAAAATGATAAATCAATAAATTGAAGGTGTACATTGGTTTGTCCTGAAAAGATGGGGCATCTGGAAGCAGAGACTTATAGGTTATAGGTGGATTCAGAGACTCTTTACTTCGTGATTGATTAAAGGAATAAAGCTTTGTCTAAAAGCTTGGAGTCAGTAGAAAGGACGGTGTCAGTGTGAGATAAGGCAGTCTGCTGGTTATAGAGCCAGTCACAACATACCCACCCAAAGTGACCTGCTTAGCAAATTGAGCTACTCATTGCATGGACTTGGATGTGCTTATGATTTAGTATCTTATTGCCACAAAGAATTTGTCTTTTCAGTTTTATGATCTCTATTTTAACATTAATGCCTGTCAGCATCTTTGCCTCTTTGCTTACTTACCTTGGCAGTGGAGGCCTGTCAATGTCACTGTCTATGTCAAATCCATCTTGCCCAGTAAGCCTCTATCTTGCTTTTACTCAGTAACCTACCTTTCTCTTCTCCAATAAAAGTTTCTTTCACTCTTGCCTTAAAAAAAAATAAACAAAGAAAGAAACTACAGAATAAATTAATGGTTGTCAGTTGTGTCTGAACTCCAAGAGGGAGGGGGTATAAGGATATGTGCCCAACCTCCCTTCCCTTCATCGTGGGAAACTCAATTTTAAGTTCTAGGGGGGTCTGCTTTGCCAAAGGGAATCTGTTTAGTTGGTGAGGGCAGGAACTTAGGATTTTGTTTTTAGATCACAACTGTGATGAATAGATTATAAACAAAGTAAGAATGTTCTAGTTCATAATATTTCCAAGTCGAGTGACAAACAAATATTCCCTGGGTCTCTACTATGTGCAAGGGAGGCTGTGAGGCCATTAGAATGTACAAATGAATAACGCTTGCCTTTTTCTTGAGGACCTTACAGACTAAATCTGGATGAAGGATACTCTACTTACAGGAAATGAACACACATCATGGTGTGGTGGTTCTCCTAGAGCCCTTTTGTGTGACAGCCTCATTTAATAGCAATATTTTTTTCATTTTTGCTCTTATGTAAAATGAAGCTTTAGACTCTGTACTATCCAAGGTGTTTTATGTTTTACAACTTTACAATTCTAAGTGTAAATAGAGTGATTTTTTTTATGTATTCCAACCTTTTAGAGCATCACTGTTTCATAGAACTTCCTATGATAATGGAGCTGTTCTCTGTGCAATGCAGTGTGATATCCATGAGCTGTAGATGGTGGTCAGCACCTGAAATTTGGCAAGTGGACCTGAGAAAATGCAATTTGAGTTCTATCAATTTAAATTAATTCACATCTAGGTATAATAGCCAAATGTGCCTGGTGAGTAGCGTGCTACATGGCCCAGTGTAGAGGGAAGATGGGGGATGTTACATAAAACACACATCATTAGGAATGGGTTGAATTTCAGCAAATAGAGGAGGGGAAGGAATTTAAAAAAAAATGTATTTTCAAAAGGACCTTTATTGACCTGACATTCAGGGAAAGATTGTGGAGTTAGAAACCATTCTCTCTGGGCAAGATGAAAACTAGGAAGCAGTAGGCACTGATGTTCAACCAGTGCTTAACCTGAGCAATGGTTGTTAGTCTTCTGCTAGAATTCTTTAACTTCATGGAACATGATAGGGAATAGGGTAGGAATCCTGGCTTGCTCAGAGGTGAGTCTTCAGGGTGAAGACTTTGGGGTTTCTGCTGGCAGAATCGAGTTCATGTTACCTGCACTCTGTTCCATGGTGGGTAGAAGGGCACTTGTATGGGAGTCAGGGACAGTAGACTTTGACCTGGACCCTTTGCCAATTAGGTACTTTTCAACTTCTGGTTTACTCATTTGGAAAACAAAGATCTCTGAGGCCTATCCAATTCTAAGATTTTACTACTATATCGTCAGTCACTGCTATGCCTTCAGTCTCTTTGGTGTAGATGCTGCAAGTTCAAGACTCAGGGTCTCTTCAATCTCTGCTTCCATCATGGCTGGTACTGGAGCAATGAGGCTTGATTCCCATGCCCGTTTATAGGTCAGATGTGGTCTTCAGTAAGTCACATAAGGGTCCTACTCTTCTATCATGTCTGCGATCCAGAGGAACAAAATGATCTTCTGGAGTTGTTGGAAAATTACTAATAAACAGTGCACCCCCCTAAACCTGGCCAGCATTACCTGCTCGTGTGAAGCTGTTCAGTGAACAATTCCTCCAGCTCTTCCCAAGCCTGAGCAAGGAGGCTCAACATTAAATTTTCTTTCTAAATAATAAACATCTTTGTATTTTAAGGTTAGGAACCTGGGAATTAAAAAACATCTTTGCTAGAATCTGATAGGGTCTATTAAGCAGTATTCACATAGATCAAAATTTGTGATTTAAAAAGGAGTGAGTACAGAGGAAAAAATACTAAAAATACCTTTTTATGTAGTTGCAGTTAGGAATCTGAGATTTGGAACCACACCTCTACACTTTTCCCTTTCTCTCTCCTGCTGGGGTGGACATGGTACCACAGAAGGAGCATGTGAGACTCTTTCCTAGGCGGCATCCCTGCCTCGTGTGCGCTTTGTGCCCGGGGGAGAGGCTGGGGGCTGCAAAGCAAGCTCAGTGTACTTTCCTGTGTCAAGAGCCCAGTGCGGCTGAAAAGTTTTGCAGAATTCACTTGGGATCTCTTCTCCTTCAGAAGTCAAAATGGTGCCTCCGGCTGAAAATACGCCCCATTCTTTATTCATGCCGCCAGGGAAATGAGAGAAAATTGAATAAAGACACACAGGGCGGTTTCCATCCTTCTGTAATTTCCCCTGAATTGCTCACAAAGTGACTATTATTCTCCTCCCATTAAACATGGGGCCATCTGGGGCGTAGAGATGAAGAAAGACTAACATGTGACTGCAGAGAACCTTTCTCTACCGTGGAGCCAGGCCTTGTGTTGTGCGGGGAACAGAAAGATTTTCTGAACTTCTGTGGAGCACCCCAGCATCTTCATCTTTTTCACATCTGCACTGCCTGGAATGGATGGTGATCGTGGTTATTAGGATGGGGTCTCCCTCCACTTACGTCAAGGCATCCGGGGTTTGTGTGGCGCGGACGGATTAGCATTCTGTTTTCAAGTGCTTCTCTCCTTTAGCTGATAGAGTTTACAGAAATTATTTCAGAGAAAGGATGATGATAATAATGATGATAGCAGTCATAATAGGGTTATTCTGTGAGATCTCCTTTTAAGAAAAAGCCTCTTGCAAGCACAATCCAGAGCAGGCAGGTGAGGCCAGGAGCTGAGCTCCTGAGCTGGCCTCTGGGAGCAGCCGCGAGCCACCCCTGGGCTGTGCAGGCCGGCGGGGAAGGGGCACTGAGCCGGAGATTTAGCAGCATAGCATGATTGAAAGACCCCTGGACACGGAGTCAAATGGCTCAGAGGCTTTGCGAGATCTTGAAACAATCTGTTTTCTTATTTGTTTAACAAAAATGAAAAGAAAAGGAAGAAAAGATAATAGTACATATTTGGGGGGATTGTTGAGAGAACTCAAATCATACGTCTAAGAGCCCTGAGCACAATGCTTGGTACGTTGACTTAATAAACCTTTAAATGAAAAATTCCAGAATATTCGGATGTTTGCGATTTCCTACTTAAGTGGCTTTTCAGTTTCCTTATTTCTGGATTAGCACAATTGCAATCAATATGAGAACGGATGTTACAGCATTTCTACTTTATGGTACAATTAGCTGAACTGAGAGGTAAATGCTGAGAGGTTGAGCAAATCTAAAGCCTTACTAAATTAGTGTTCACCTACATTTATACAACGGTAATCTATAGTGATAAGAAAGAAATCTGGAGTCCCACCGAGCTGGCTTGGTATTATTAACAGCTTCCACTTGAACGAACCATTGGTCTCTCTTACTTAAGTGTCCTGTTTATAACATCCCCATGAGGAAGGTAAGTCATGTTTATAAAGAAATAATTTGAGTTACATAACTCATCTAATTTTGAATCTGTTACAAAGCAGGCACTTAATAAATGTGTTGGTTTTAATATATGTATGGATATGATAAATTAAAAAAACCTATGAATAAAATTCTGTATGTGTTTGTGCCTGTGTATAGGTGCTTCTCTAACCCACGTTTATTCTGTCCTCCATTCTATCCCTACAGGAAGGCTTGGTCTTTTCTCAGCCCCAGTAAAATTACGTGAGTCCCACTGGTGTGACTGCATTTTAATGCTTGACATCTGCAGAGGCCTGGCTTTCCAGGCCCTCTGAGCTTCCCTGCTCTCCAGTCCATTATGCCACTCCTTCATCTTCTGCTCTATAACTGGGGTTGCCCGTCTGAAGTTCCTTCTTCCTCAGATTCCACCCCCTCTGTCATGGATGCATCTTTTAAGGTAGATTTACAGTGATTGTATACACGAGAAGCCAGACTTTGTTTGGAGGACACTGAGATAAATAAAGGTACATTGTTTCCTAATAACATATGTTAGCCTATATTTTTACTTGAGGAGAAAATTTCCTTTTAAGATTATGAACCCAAATCTGTTTCTTTATACAAATATTTATTTTCCTCCATTGTGTAGGCACGTGCCTTGGGTATTATAGCACTGTCTAGAACAGCATATTTGCATCTGTTTAGCAAAATTAAGAGAAAAAAATAAGAGCCTGGAATCGTGTATTTTTGTCATCTCTTCCGAGATGAGAGGCACTTGTGTTACTGAAGCCGTGAACTTGAGATCATGGGTCTGCCCTGGTGGGAAATTGGAAAGGGGGAGGAAGAGAGAAGCCAGTCTCTTTCTCTATTTCCTTCTAGGTGGGAACCCCCAGAGTTATGGCCCCTACTCCAGAGAGAATTCACCTCCATGAGCTGAATTCTCAGCAGGTACCACTGACCCCTGGGCTCCCACGACACACTGGTCCCTTCACTTCTCCATCCATATCTGATCCCTCCCATTTCCAGCTCTCCCAGGGCCCATGTCATCAATTTCCTCTGTTGATCTCTTTGAAACACTCTGAGTGGCTGTCTTTTCTTATTTGAAGCTTGGTCCTTACAAGCACCATGTTGTCTGGGAATTTGTAAGCTCTTTCCAACATCACAGGGCTTTGCAGAGCTCCTGAAGAAATGGCAAAAGGGCATTTGTAGTGAGGCCATGGTAGCTATGGAGATGTGGCAGCCTCTAGGAAATGGTTCCTGCACGCAGGAAGCTCACAGCTTGGTAGGAGTAACAGGAATGGGTTTATGAGTCTGTGACTTTCATACATGGGACTGAATGTCACCTCTGCTTTCATTGTCTGATAGGGCTTTTTTCTTGCTAAAGATAAGAACAAATGAATGAATCAAATCAATCAATCAACTAACCCAGGTGGAATGAGTTGCCATGGAATTTCGCCTATGCATCAGGAGGGATAAAAAAAAGTGAATGAGGAAAGAGCATTGATGAATGAGTGAATGAATGAATGATCAAGTGACAAACGAATGAGGAGAGAAGACGTCAGAAGCCACAGAGTCTCGTCTAAATTCTGCTGATGGTTGACAGTTTGCTTTAGGGAAGGCCTCCCCCCTTTCTGGACCTGTCTTCTCACCAGTAAAAGAGAAGTTTTTCCTAGTCAAGGAAGTTTTACTGTGAATGTGAGATGTGACCAGGTGATCGTGGCTTCTCGTTCACTGTGATGACCATGATGCTGAATGGGGCCCTCACACTACTATGGACAAGAGCCCCCTCGTCTACTGCCAGTGCCAGCCATGGGCACGGGAGGGGACCCTGACTGCACACCTATCCAGACGGGAGCTATCTGAGGGCAGGACCAGAAATGCTATTCTGTTTCTCCATCCTGACGGATTAGTCCAGCCTCACGTTGAATTGTAACAGGAAGGAGGCCTCCCTGCGGTGACTGCCCACCTGCCTGTTTGCTTGCCACACCAGAGTGCTGCTTGCAGATAAAGGGGTGCATCGCCACTGCTGGGCCCTCCGTATCCAAGACGAGTATCACATGGGCTGCGGGTGAGGGCTGTTGGTTAGATCTGGAGTATGTGACTCTGGGGACTGTTGGCAGGTAAGCCAGGGGTCAAGGCTACATAAGAAATGTGAAGATGGGAGCTAGGGGGCTGCTCTGTGTCAACCAGTGGACCCCAGATGCAGAGCATCACACAGGGCATGGTACAGACAGCTTATTTTGGAAAGTAGGATCAGGAAAGAGAAAAACAAAGGAGGTTCACTGGGGCATTCAGTCCAGCGGATGACTGCTGGGGACACCGCGTCATGCACCAGCTGGGTGGAGGTGTGTCACGAAATGTCTTCCATCCTCCAAGGACTAAGGGCTGCCCTGTGAGTACAAATCTTCCTGGACTTCCAGATTATACTATGTACGGGCACCAGGAGGGTTGAGCCTACTGATTGCCACTCACCAGTGAAAGAGAAAGAAGCCCCTGGGTGGAAAGTGAGAAGTGGAGGGATGTGCCCCTGAGTGCAGCCGACTTTGGCAGCAGTGGGTGGAGTAAAGACGTGGGAAGGGAGGGTGAGGAGAGTGACAGGAGAGTCTGACACAAAGGCATAGGTGACTCCTTTGTATCGTTCCCTGGGGAAACCCCCAGGCCCATCACACCAGGAGCTCAAGGACAGAGGAGGACAGAGATACACAGCCCTCAGAGACCTCTCTTGGAACCTGCTTCCTGGTGTCTTTGGCAGGGGCCAGTAGCTCACCTGGTGCTGGGACTGTCCTGACTTGGGACAGATTGCATGGATTTCAGGTGACATCAAGGGGATGGGACCACACCAGCTCCATGTTTACAATTCACAGGGGTTTGAAGCTGCCTCATTTGTACTCTGGTCACCTTTGTGCAAAGGCTCATTGCCGTGGTCAGCTGCTCAGACTTCCTGCCAAGCCACCATGAAGCTAGCAGGGGGTGCTGGCCCAGGGACAGAGAGAGTGGCCCAGGTAGTGGACACTAAGGCCAAGTGAGTACTCGGGGACTGACATTCACAGCCACGTGTCCCACACCTGCATGTGGACAGTAAAGCCACAGCATTAGTTTATGAGACTGACTTGTGACCTACTGTGCCCAGGGGCACCTGTCACAGCATTAGTTTAAAAATGGGAGGAAATATCTCTGTGATCAAGGAAAGCTGAGGACTTTCAATAATTCCAGAACACTAAATATGAGGCAAAATTGACTGATGCAATTATCACTAAGGATTTCTATTCAAAATAGGAAAGGAGTCAATAATTTAAATGTCTCAAATTGAAGAGATGAATATCGAAATTTAAAGGGAGCTCCTAATGAGCCTATGAAAAGACTTTCCGTCATCAATACTCAGAAAAATAAATACAAAAGTCATTACTTCAAACTTCTTAAGGGAGGCAAAACCCCACAAAAGGCTGCCAAGGAGGATCAAATCTGAGGCTGACAGAGGTGTGGAATAGAGGGAAATGTCCTGAGTGGGGACGTGGATGGTGCAGCCACTCTGAAGATCGAGCTGATACTAATCAATTCACTTAAGTTTCCATGCATCTTACAACTCCAGAAATTCCTTTCCTAATCCTATGTCCCACAGAAATTCTTCCACATGTGCATGAGAAGATACTGGTAAGGATGCTTGTCAAACACTCTTAGGGGTGGCAGAGGTGGGCATCACCTGTGGGCATCACCTGTGTCCTCCCGGGAGGGGGTGGGCAGCAGTAGGTGAGCACCGTGGGTCAGTGGGTGGCAGTTAAGGGCAGGGCTTGGGTGCTCTGATGCACCATAGCCCATGAGAGATCTTAAAAATGTGAAGCTTAATGAAAATGTCAGAAGAAGGGGTAGAGGCACGACACAATCATAATCCTTAGTCATGTTCCTTTCAAACAAACAAAGACACTCATGCATCCCATAATATTGAAATGGTTGTGAAGGAGCTGGGAATGTCTTATGAGCATAAAAGGGAATCAATGCTCAAACGAGAAGCCAGGCTACACCGGTGATGATGTGTTCAACCCCACCCTCTGCATTTCTGGATTTGCAGGTGAAAATCAGTATATAATTGGACATAACTCTCTATTTATCCTAACTATGATATTAAAGAGAAACAAAAAGAAAATCGTATGTAATAATAAGTATACAGAGGCGTGATACTCTGACCCAAGGTCATGTAATGAAGTAGGCAGAGGCCAGCCACCCCCCACAGAATGGCTGAGAACGTGACAGCTGCAATTGCAACTGAAGCAGACGCTGCAGTGGTCCCCGCAAGGCCTCCGCAGAGCTGCTGTGAGGTCACGATCAACTCTTGGTAAACTTCTCAGATAGGCAAAACGTTTCTCTCCTTGAATTACAAAGTTGTTATATTCTTAGAAACTCAGTAGGTATTAAAGCTTTGCAAAGAAAACTGTGTGTTTATATTCATAAAATTTAATTTGATTCTAGACTCAAATCATTTCTCGAAGTTTCTTCACTCCTGTGAGCATCAGGTGAGAAATTGGAAAGTTGCACAAAATAGAGAAAAGTATTCATGACATATAATTTGTCTCATAAATTGGAGGCAGTCAGCAACCCTGGTTTGGGACCACCAAATGTCATTAACCACCCCCCCTCAAAAAAATACTGTGACAAAAAAGAGATACACAGATTCCCAAGATTTCCCCAGGGGGGAAACACTGACTTCACTGATACCCACTGCAAATATGGAATTCAGAATGACCGTGAAATGGAAAGCTAACTTCTTTTTCTCTATGTCGTAAGCATTAAAAAAAACTTTAGACTTCACCAATTTGACTTTATATGACATCTTGAAAGTGAAAGCTAGAAAAGGGTAAAAAAAATTACCTAGAAACTGGTTCACCAGAGATTAAAATTTCATTTAATTCAGCCAAGATCAGTTAGGCCTTGGTGATCTCCATCAAGCTGTGATCACCAATATGATGAATAACAACAGAAATCATGAGTAAATGGTTATTTCCCAGGGAAAACCCCAAATCCTGGTTGAGTTTTAAATAATTCATGGACCATGAGAAAGGTTAAAATAATTATTAACTAGAACGTGAATTCTGGGAAGCTAGGAACGCAGTGCTATTGGACCAGCAATTTCTGCTTTGGGTAATGAAAATTCATTTGAATTTTGATGACAACTTTTGGCCTAATATAGTTTTTTAACTTTTTGAAAAAAGAGGATCCTCTTTCCAAATGATCACTTAGGTTCATCGGTAAAATGTAAAGCCAATGAAAGATGAGTAGTATTTCTTAATAGAAATATGCTCTATAAGCTCGAATTTATAACATTTTCTTATTAGAATATCAAGTACATACAAAATGATGGTGTTTTTGGCTTAATGGAAATCAGAATTATGGACAATGGCTTGGTCTGATTGATAGCATTTAATGTACCCTGATATTTTGTTATGACTGTATAAGGTTTAAATATCATAATTTATACAAATAGGTGGTTGCAAATACTTTTGGTTTGCCTTGAATTTTCAGGGCTTAATTATGAACCATTGCCAAAGGTGATGGAAATGATAACGATTTTGTTTAAAAATTAAACCATCATCAGTAATGTCTAACTTCCCTTTAGAGCCAAACCACAATATCTATGGTCACAGTCCAACCATAAATCTAAACAATAAAGAAGGCCCAGAACCAATTAACCCAAATCAAACAAACTGAACCACCACAAAAAGCAATCACTTCAGTCCTGCAACTATCTATAATAAGAAGTAATCACACAGGGGCATGGCATATGGTCCCATGACATGGATTATAATAAAGCTGGGATAAGCCCCTGAGCCACTCAGGTGTGACTGAGCCTGGCTGACACTGACTGAGGAAGACCCGTACTGTCTAGGACACACTTGGACTTCAGCTAGGCCTGGACACCTTCAGAGGACTGAATCTTCAGAAAGGCCCAGGAAGAGCTGTGGAGCCTTACATTTCTATCTTATCTTGGACATGAATTTAGATGTATTCATGGAATGCATGTCAAAAAAAGGTTCTTATCTATTTTAAAATTGGTTAGCGTGGTAGTACAAATGCATGCATTGGTCACCTCCAGTAAGTTAAAATTGGATCTTAAATATGTTAAGATTTTTAAATATGTATATTAAAAATGAAGTTCTAAGCTACCATTTATAAAACTGGAAGCCACATTTATAGAATCGGTCCTATTTGAAATTAACCCTGCATTTTTAAAGAGATGCTCTGGTCTCTCTGGTTAGAAAAAGACTCTCAGAACCAAGGGATAGAGGAAACCAGAAGTAAGGAGACTCCATGGCCACCACTGACTGGCTTGCCACTCCCTAATTGCCAGCTATCTGATCTTTCTGGTTCTTAACCTTTTTATGTCCCAGTATAATATGATATTAATCATTTTTTCATTTACCATATTGAGTTGTTTTGAAATCATGTAACTGAGGTTTTGTGAGAGTGCTTTTCCAAGAAATTTCGAGCTATATATGTCTATTAAGTATATTAAAGATATGGGCCAGGCATGGTGGCTCACATCTGCAATTGCTGCATTTTGGGAGCCTGAGGCAGATAAGTATTCCTGGTGTAAAATTGTCCCATGAATTAGAGAGCATCCAGCACTCCCAGTCCTGGCCCACCAAATATCAATAAACTCCACCCCTTAACATTGTGCCAAAAGAGATACCCAGATTCCCAAGATTTCCCTCAGGGGGAAATGCTGTCTTCCTTGATATATGTCACTGCTTGAGGTTGAAGGTTCAAGACCAGCCTGGGCATCATAAGAAGACCCTATTTCTAAAACAAAGAAACAAATAAAAAAAAAAGCCAGATGGTACCTGTAGTCCTAGCTACTCAAGAAGCTGAAGCAGGAGGGTCAGCAGAGCCCAGAAGTTCAAGGTTGCAGTGAGCTATGATCAGGCTATTGCACTCCAGCCTGAGCAACAGAGTGAGACCTTACCTTAAAATAAAATAAAATAAAAACAAAAGTGTAGTTTGCTTTGTAAACAATATCCAAAGCTTTACATGTTTGTTCTAAGATGGTAAGTGTTAGTCTAAGATAGACACTTTAGTTTAATAATAAAACTATTACTCTTAAGAAAACTTAGCTTACTTTTTACTTATTCAACTTTAAAATATTAAATACTTATAAAAACGCACTTTCTAGTCATGGTCTGGGGCGCCAGCTACTGTCACTAGGGTCCATTACAAAGCCGCTGACTTGAAGTGTGAACAATTTCAGAGATACTTGGAGAAGTCCAGTGTGCTGGACATGCTGACCAAAGTGTTGGTAGCCTTATATGAAGAACCAGAGAAACCTAATAGTGCTTTAGATTTTTTAAAGCATCACTTAAGAGCTGCTACCCCAGAAAAATCTAGAAACAGAGCTGCTTCATCTAGAATTAACAGAAATGAACAAAACTAAGCAATGGACTTTCACAAAATAAAATGAATAGAAATACCACATTTATCAATTATCTCAATAAGGGTCAGTGGCTTGAATTGCCCACTAAAGAAGCATAGATTGGCTGATTGGATTACCAAACACAAGCCATGTATTTGCTATCTGCAGGAAACATACCTCATGTTAAAAGACAAAACTCAGAGTTAAAGGTTGGAAGTCAATTTTTCTAGCAAATGGAATTCAGAAGAAAAGAGGGGCTGCAATCTTATTTTCAGATACATGTGGATTTAAAGCAAGTAAAGTCAAAACAGACAATGATGGTCAATTCATATTGGTCAAGGGAAAAATACAAGAAGAACACGACAAATTCTGAGTATTTATACACTCAATTTAAATGCTCCCAGATTCTTGAAACAGACCTTACTTAGTCTGACCAATATAATATCCTATGACACCATAATAATAGAGGACTTTAACACCCCTCTTTGGGAGCTGGACAAATCCTCTAAATAGAAATTAAACAAAGATATAAGAGATTTAAATTAGACCCTAGAACAACTGTGCTTGATAGATGTATATAGAACACTCCATCCCAAAGATAAAGAATATACAGTCTTCTCATTGTCCCATGGAATATTCTCCAAAATTGATCATATCCGAGCACAAAATAAACCTCAAGAGAATCAAAAGAAGTATAATTTTGCTTTGCATCTTCTCAGACCACAAGGTGCTAAAAGTGGAACTCAACTCCAACAAAAACGTTCAAACTCACACAAAGGCATGGAAGTTAAACAACCTTATGCTGAATGGCAGTTGGGTGCAGGAAGACATACAAAAGGAAATCATTAACTTCCCCAAGTATAAAAACAATGAAGATACAAGTTACCAAAACCTGTGGGATACATCAAAAGCAGTCCTGAGAAGAAAATGTATCCCTTTAGAAGCCTACATTGGAAAAACAGAAAGAGAGCACATCAACAAACTCACAAGCCATCCTATGGAATTGGAAAAATAACAATCTAAGTCTAAACCCAGCAGAAGACAAGTAATACCCAAAATTAAATCAGAAATCAACAAAATTGAAAATAAAAGAATCATTCAGAAAATTAATGAAATAAGAAGTTGGTTTTTTAAAAAAATAAATAAAATAGATAAACCTTTGGCCAGACTAACTAGAAATAAAAAAGTAAAATCTCTAGTAACCTCAATCAGAAATGATAAAGGGGAAATAATAACAGATGCCACTGAGATACAAGAGTTTATCTCTGAATACTACCAGAAACTTTATGCCCAGAAATTTGACAATGTGAAGGAAATGGATCAATATTTGGAATCACACCCCCTCCCTAGACTTAGCCCAGATGGTATAGATCTCCTGAACAGACCAATTTCAAGCACCGAGATCAAAGAAACAATAAAAAAACTCCCCCTCCCCCCAAATGCCCTGGTTCAGATGTTTTCACACCAGAATTCTATCAAAGCTTCAAAGAAGAGCTTATCCCTATAATGCAGAAATAATTCCAAAAAATTGAGGATGAAGGAATCTTCCCCAACATGTTCTATGAAACAAACATCACTCTGATACTAAAACCAGGAAAAGACCCTAAAAAGGAGAATTTCAGACCAATTTCAGTAATGAATATAGATGCAAAAATTCTCAACAAAACCCTTGCCAATAGATTACAGCTCATTATCAAAAAAGTCATACATCATGATCAAGCAGGCTTCATCCCAGGGATGCAAGGCTGGTTTAATATACATAAGTGTATAAACATTATTCACCGTATCAACAGAAAGAAAACCAAAGATTATATGATCTTCTCAAGAGATGCAGAAAAAGCATTTGATAAAATCCAGCATCCCTTTCTAATTAGAACACTTAGGAGTATAGGCATAGGTGGCTTATTTCTTTTTTCTTTCTTTTTTCTTTTTTTTGAGACGGAGCCTCAAGCTATCCCCCTGGATAGAGTGCCTTGGCATCACAGCTCACAGCAACCTCCAACTCCTGGGCTTAAGCGAGTCTCCTGCCTCTGCCTCCCAAGTAGCTGGGACCACAAGTGCCTGCCACAACGCCTGGCCATTTTTGGTTGCAGCCATCATTGTTGTTTGGCAGGCCCGGGCTGGGGATTCGAACCCACCACCTTAGGTGTACGTGACTGGCGCCTTAGCCTATTGAGCCACAGGCGCCGAGCCAGGTGACTTATTTCTTAAACTGATCAAAGCTATCTATGACAAACCCATAGCTAATATTTTACTGAATGGAGTAAAACTGAAAGCTTTTCCTCTTAGAACTAGAACCAGACAAAGTTGTTCTCTGTCACCGTTTCTATTCAACATAGTGCTGGAAGTTCTAGCCAATACAATTAGGCAAGACAAGAAAATAAAGGGAATCCATATCTTTTTTGTGTGGTATAAAACAAAATTCACAAATAGTCTGCATATGACTCCTATGAGAGTCCATATACAGTGGACTCTACTTGGAACTTTTACTAGATTTTCTTCTTCCTGTTTTACTTAAAAAAGGTACAAGGGTGTATTATTCTGTTGGGTGATTCGTGTAGTGATTTAGAGAGAAAAATTCCTGCCTTTATTTCTAATTCCTGAAAATAGATGAATTTTAGGTTGTTAATTTTTTTTTTTTCTTGAGACTGAATTATACTTTTTCACCCTCGGTAGAGTGCCATGGTGTAGCTTGCAGCAACCTCAACCTCTTTGGGCTTAAGCAGTCCTCCTGCCTCAGCCTCCTGGGTAGCTGGGACTACACGTGCTCGCCACAGTGTCTATTTTTTGCCTGACTATTTTTTAGAGATGGAGTCTTGCTTTTGCTCAGGCTAGTCTTAAGCTCCTGAGCTCAGGCAATCCATCTGCCTCGGGTTCCCAGAATGCTAGGATTACAGGCATGAGCCACTGTGCCTGGAAGGTTGTTAATTTTAGGAAAGAATATTTTCTGTCTCATTACATTGAACATCGTATTAAGGATTTCAGTTAGTAAAATTTGCTCACCTTATTCTTAAGTATTATAGTTTTTTCAGAATATCTCAGGAATACTTGTATTCTAGCTGCTATACGAGACCCCTCCTGAAAGGCGAATTTTTTATGTCAATTAATCTTTTGTCAGGAGAGGAGTGTCATTTCCAGGCAAAGTGAAGTAAACAAATTCTTTCATTGACATTGAGAGTGTAAATGAGTCTGTTGAATAGCTTAACATTTTTCATTTTTATAATTGAATACTTTTTACATTAAATTACAGTTTATTGTTCTATGACTATAATTGCAACATCTTATCAATTTGTACTAGATTGAATTTTCATACTGTACCATGTAGAGTAAAGGTGAATCTTTGTTTTTTACTACACTACATTTTAGTTCTAAGGTCATATCAGAGTTCTTATTTTGTTTTCTACAAGTGAGATTCCACTTCAGAGGTCATCTCATAAAGATGTTCACAGTATAGAACAATGTTTACAAGTAGTTATCAAAAAGAAGCTCCCGTACATTTACTTATGTGACTTGAAAATCACTTGACTTGTGCCATAGTTTTCATGTATTACGTTAAGTTCCCAAATCTAGGAATATTACAACACATGTGCTAGAAAATACCTTGGCTAACTATGAGGAAAGATTTTTTTGTTTTATTTTGTTTTCTTAAGTGCTTCTTTTTATTCTTTTGAGGATATTTCTATTTCTAGATAGATGGGAATTAAGACCACTGGTGACTATAGAAGTGTAATCTTTTATGTATGAAAGGCCTAAAATGCTCTGCATATAAATATATTGAGAATTGAGGAACTTCTTACCCCCAAGAGAGTAAGAGTAGTCTTCTCCAAATATGCTTTACCTTGGTGAAGAAATATAGCATTTTAAAGCTAATCCATTTTGTGATAGATTAATGCCGAAATAGCCCTTGAGGGATTGCTGGAGAGCTTGTTGTCCAGCCTCCTGTCACTGCAGCGTCCTTACCACTGCAGTCAGGGGCAATGGTGTGTGTGGTCTTGTCACCATCTGCTTGTTACCTGCTCTCAGGAATTTAGATCCATAAATATCTTGTGTTCATTTTTCTCTGAAAAGTAATTTTGACTAAGGTAATGGTTAAAGAATTGGGACCTTAAGAATTCTTGGTAGTCTCAGTAGTCATCTCTTAATATACCTAGTCAGATGGTTCAGAATTTGGGGGATCCATTCATCTCTGTTGTTTTTTAGATCTTTAGCAGAGGAGACAATGAAAAAAGATTGAAGGTGTCTTTGTTGTCACTTGCTTTTTTTTTTTTTTTTTTTTAATAAAATCACATTGACATAGTGAAGAAGAGTGTTCTTTGTGCCTTGTTCATTTCCTCATTTAATTATCCCAGTAGCGCTGCAAGATTAGAGTAGGGGCTAGCCCATTTCATACTTGAGGAAAGCAAGGTCCTCCAATATTACATGATGTGTGCTCTAGAATAGACACTCCAGGAGGGCTAATCCTGTTTGTGTGGCCCACAAGTGCACGTTCAGTATATAGCATACAACCTAGGGTGTAGACACACTGATTGGCTTTGGCCTGAGAGCATACTAATTAATGCCAGCAGCCGAGATTTGCATGTAGTTTTCACTCATTCTGTAGTGCATGAGATCTTTTCACTGTAGTCTTGTAAATTTTTTTGTAAATTGCTTTGAATCACACCTCTCTGAAAGAGTGATCATTTACTCTGTTTCCTGCTTTTTTGATTTTTTTTAAAAATTTAATTTAAATTTATTTTAGATACAGGTTCTTGCTTTCTCAGCAGGCTGGAGTGTAGTGGTATGATATTAGTGCATGGTAGCCTCTAATTCCTAGGCTTGAACAATCCTCCCACCTCAGCCTTCTGAGCTGCTGGGATTGCAGGTATGAGCTACAGTATCCATTTTGATTCCCGCTATTTTGAAGCTATGGGCTCCAGGGAAGCTGTTGACATCTCCCTGCCATTCTGTAGCAACTGTGCTCTGTAAGGATGGAGCAGAACTTAGCAGATGGTGTCAGTGGCATGCTGGTGATGACTTGTACCATCATGGGAGACTCACTATTTAATTTTCAAGTATTTAGTGAGTTGATTGTTAATTATGGCCATTATTAAACAATAAAATATGCAAGCTTTCAATTTAAATTATACTGAGTACAGAGGTGATAAATACCACTGCCTAGTTATTTTGCTACACATTGCTATTATCTGTGCTCTTAAAGCTTTTAACATGTCTTATATTTGTATGGTGAAAACTATGTAGATGTATGTGGAAATACTGTGTTGCTGTGTATCTTTCCCCAGTTCTGTGTTCCATGAAGTCATGTTGGTGGGCTGAGATTGGCTGCTGTGGGAATATTTATACCAAGGAAGTTATTAAACATTACAGTCTACTGCTCCATCCTCCCACAACCCATCTTTCCTGTAGAGCTGGTGGTGAAATATTCGCAACTGCATGTGCAATGGGTTGCCTGGACACTGGGATGAGATTGAGTGCTGCTGCCCTTCATGTTGTTTGCTTATGTCCATGTGAGATTACAGTGAAGGAAAGAAATGTGAGGAGACAGGGAGACCACAGTGAGGAAGAAGATCGAGGTGTAGAAGCAAATAGAGGTCTGCCAATGTATGCGATGAATCTGTGCTGATGAGTAAGATAATTGGTATTTTATGTTATTTTTAGAAAGATTTCGTTTAAGTAGATATTCTTAGCTAAAGTCTTTTATAATAATCATTCTTTATTTTTGAGACAGAGTCTCACTTTGTCACCCTGGTAGAGTGCCATGGCATCACAGCTCAAAGCAAGCTCAAATGATTCTCTTGTGTCAGCCTCCCAAGAAACTGGGACTACAGGCACCTGCCACAATGCCTGGCTAGTTTTTCTGTTTTTAGTTAGAGATGGGGTCTTGCTTTTTCTCAGGCTGGTCTCAAACTTCTGAACTCAGGCAATCTACCCACCTCAACCTCCCTGAGTTCTAGGATTACAGGCATGAGCCACTGCACCTGGCCAGTCATTTAGTTTTTTACATGTAAATGTTTTTGTATTAAATAGTTCTAGGATAATTTCATAAATTTTTAGAGTTCATGGAGTAGGGTTGCTTTGGAGAGAAAAGTTTGGATCTTTCATGCATTTTTAGTTACCTGGTAGTGTACTCTCTGTGCTTATGTTTATATAACTAATGATTTCCATAACTTTGACCTATTTTACTAATAAGTACTTTTACATAGGCCTTGACAGTTTCTCATGTTTTTGGTTTTTTAGAGATTGGGTTTTGCTCTGTCACCTGTGCAGTGGTGTGATCACAGCTTACTACAACCTTGAATGTCTGGGCTCAGGCAGTCCTCCTGCCTCAGCCTCCAAGTAGCTGGGGCCTTGCTATATTGAGATGTTGATCTTGAACTCCTAGCCGCAGTTGATCTGCCTGCTTTGACCTCCCAAAGTGCTGGATTGAAGGCATGAGCCATCATGCCCTGCCTGTTTTAAAAGCAAAACTAGATGGTTTGAAATTTTTTCCTGTTCTGCCTTATACAAGTTTTGCTTATGCCCATCTGAGTATTTTTCTGAGTGACACCTCAGAATGTCTTACTGATATTGGAGTTCTTCACCAGCATGCCTATGTCACTATCTAGTCACTTCTGCCCAAAGGCAGATTTGAATACTGGCAGATCCCAGGATGCTGAGTCGATTCTGTGTGGGCTGCACCGTAGCCTGTTAGAGACACACATTGAAGGGAGTTTCCTCAGTAGGGCTCTGGAATGTCCTGCAGTTTTTGTGATCTTTACAGAGAGTGAGGCTCATCTGTAGAAGCCAAATGGTGTGTTTGGGAGTTGAGGGATAGGAAAGTATATTAAATATTAGAATAAATGCAGGAATTAAATGCTTTCTAGACTAATAGTTTTTAAGCAGGCCAGTTTTGTTTACTGCAGGCATTAGGTAATTTGTTGGAGAATAGCATTGAAGAACAGTGAAGATGAGTCAGATTTCCTGGCTACTGAGCCAGTATCAAATCATTTAAAACCATTTTTGGACAGGGCCAAGTGGCACGAAAACCTTGTGTAGGAGCTGCCTTGTGAAGAGTGCACTGTACCTGTGGGTCTCAGTGTAGAGTGTGATGCCAAGTGATGAAAGCCACACAGGTGCCACACAGATGCTTTGCTCACTCCCACCACACGGGCAGCCCTTTTTCTCCTCATTCTTAAAGTCTTTTTTATTTCCATTTAAATAGTACTTGGTACAAATTTTCATGTAATATCTTCACAACTTAAATGCTTACCACCAAGAAGGAAATTCATTATTTAATTAAACTTTAAAAAACCCAGAGAACCTAAAAGGCTGCTCCACTCAGATGTACCAGTTAAGCCACTGTGACTGCCATCTCTTCGTGCTAAGGGCCACCATTTACCCCCTTCTTAGTAGAACTCCAAACATTCCAATGTTTTTATTGTTTGTTCAAATTTTATTATCTGTGTCATTGAAGTGATATACCAAAAAATATTAGCAAATTTCTTCTTCCTTCCCTGACATTTTTGAAATATAAGACCCAAAGGGAAAATTATTTCCTAATTCTGTAAGGATTCCTGCAATTTGCTTCTTCCAAGGGACAGATGGTACCTTCTCTCTCATTTCTTAGTTGAGTATAGAACATTCAGGAGTGTGGACTGATCATGTATTTGTCCTTTTCTTATTCTCTTTCTCGTCCAAATGAAGAAACTGCAGGTGCCGTGTGGAGCAGAAGCTTTCTTGGGTTGGGATAGATAGCAGGACTTCACCTGTGCGGTGCAATCGTTAGAGTTGGGGGAACAAGCAAGGATGAGTTTGTGAGCAATCAAGTCATTTCCTCCTGCCAGCTGTTGCCTGGTCTCCATTGTAGTAGGACCTCTGAAGCTGCAAGGGAGAATGGAAGGAGAGATACCTGGTCTGTACCCCTCCCACCTGACCCAGGAGCAGGGCTTGGTGGAAGGTGTGCAGGAGGCGAGCCACAGTGGGAGGAGAGTTAGGCGTGTCTTGCAGAAGTGGGGATTCCTTGCGTTTGGGTCATCTTCTCTGAGCTTCCTGGATAAGCTAGCAGAAGTGCTCAGATGAAGCATGTTTTGTAAATGTAACTTTCAAGTAATGAGAAATGTCCTTCCTGGTACTGTTGTTTTTGTTTTTCTTTTTTTAATAATAGCTAGTTTTGAGCAATACAAGAGCATTTCATCATGCAAATCTTTGATCCACTTCTATGGCCTTACTGTCTTAGCACTGCTCTAACATTAAATGTCTTCTCTGTTTACTGTAAGATAAAACCTGTATATTCCGTCAGAAAAGAAAGTGACTCCTTGGAGGACTTTGCCAGTGAGTATAGGGAGGTGCCTCTTGGAGGCCTGTGCACAAAGGCCCTCTGTACGAGGCCAAGGCTGTGTGGCCCACAAGGGCAGTAAGCTGAGCTGAGAAGGGAGGGCTGCAAAGACGGAAGGCAGCGGCTCCCATGTCCACTATTTCAAAACGAAGTTATCTCTTTATTTAGAAAACAAGGCCACATGCCAGACAAGTCATAAACATTTTGTGTAATTATGTTCAGATAGGCTTAGAATGTGCTCAGGGGACCTTAAAGACACCTGGTTCAGAAGCACGTTATTTCTCAGCTCTGAAATTGTTCACTGCCATTCTATCTCATTTATAGCCTAGTACTCATGATTATTTAGTAGAAACTTATTCTTGGTTTTCTTTGTTGTAGACGTGGCACCTGTTACTACTGGAAGCAGCGTTTTCAGAACTCTCCTCATACACTGGCAGGGATAGGGAACACAGTATGGGCAGAGTTGAGGTTAGGGGAGGCTGGGAGGGAGGCTTGCATTCTCCTGGCATTCTTGAGAGGAACACAGCTGTGCTAATCTTTGTTCAGTGGTAGGGGTGCATGGGGCCCCTCCCCTGACTCAGAGCCCCAGCTCTTTACACTGAGCATGGCCTGGCCTGGTCATGCTGGGTCTGTGTGCAGGATTTGGCAGGGCTGACTGTGAGCCAGACAGTGGCAAACAGCTGTGTGCATGAGTAATGAAAGGGCTTTGAAATGGGAAAGCTCAACAGCGGGGTGTCCCCTATAAACACCACATGTGTACAGGGGCTTGTTCAGGGCCTTGTCTGGGGATATAAGTGGAAGCCAGGGTGAAAGGTGGGCATGAGGTGGAAGTAGCTGTGTCTGTAGCAAAACAGGTGTGTGTGGTTCACTGGAGCTATTTTAAGGTTTATCATTCAAGAGCAGTTGTACCCAGCTGTCATTCCATTTCTCCTCCCTTACCTCTTGTCAGCAAAGAGTAGATGGCGGTGTGATGGCCTCACTGTCTGGAGTGGCTCGCAGAATGGGCATTCTCATCGCTGCTGCCTATAGGCAGTTCTGTACTTTTGTCAACTATATTTAGCCCATGACCAAAAATTACCTAGATCTTAATTTCTAGATTTTTTTAAAATGGTGACTAAATAATGAATATTTAAGTTAAGAAAAGTCAAAGATTAAACGTAGGAACACCTACATTTCAATATCTGGGTTTTGTATGTGGTAAAGTAGGGAATGTCTAAGATTACAAATTTGAGGGGGAAATTCAAAGATCCTGTTATTTTTGTTCAAGCATTCCATTTACTGGGGGAAGGGGCTTATTCCTGCCTGGTCCTAGGGAAGAAGTGACGTCGAGCTGGGTTTGAAGGGCCGTATCTCTATGGGAGCAAAAGTAGATGTCCAAGGACTTGCCTGGAGAATTCCAGATTCCTCTAAATTATATACATTAAATAGCTTAATATGAACACAGGTGTAGACACACTGGTTTGATATTTCAGTGCCCATTATGCCATTTCATTGTTCAGGTCATCTGTGTTTCACTTGTCTGTGAAGCCTTGGCTTTATAAATGGTAACAATTTAAATACAAGGCATCTATTTCTTTTGTTAAAAATATTCTTTGATGAGGCATGAATAAGGAATGCTTAAGGTGGATTGCTAAGGGTGTATTTTATTCTGAGTGATTTCAGTTTTATTATAGCTGTATTTAATCTCATAATTAATGTCTCTTTCATGTAATATGGGCACTAAAATGATTGTTGTGAAAATATCTATAAATTCCATTTATAGAAAACTTTATGAGGAGTTTCTTAAGGGCATTTTCCTTTCTCCTTTTTAGAAGTCAGAGAAAAATGAAAACAGAATTAGTGTATAATGTCAGAGGAAAAAATAAAATGAAGGGAGACTATAATGAAACTTCTGCTTACGGTGCACAGGACCAGGGGATTCACAGATACCCCTTTTCTGCTTCTCATAAGCTTTCTTGTTTTGGACCTCTTCATGGAGGTGTTCCCAAGCTTCATGTCACAGATTCTTTGACACAGAAGTCCTAAACTTGACTTTCATTATTTAAAAATAAAATTCAAGGGTTACCTACATATTTTTTTTTTTTTTTTTTTGAGATAGAGCCTAAAGCTGTCCCCCTGGGTAGAGTGCTGTGGCATCACAGCTCACAGCAACCTCCGACTCCTGGACTCAAGTGAATCTCCTGCCTCAGCCTCCCAAGTAACTGGGACTACAGGTGCCCACCACAGCACCTGGCTATGTTTTGGTTACAGCCATCGTTGTTGTTTGGCGGACTGGGCTGGATTCAAACCCGCCACCTCAGGTGTATGTGGCTGGTGCCTTAGCCACTTGAGCCACAGGCGCCGAACCTGGGTTACCTACATCTTAATAGAGATTCCTCTGTAAAGGTAGAAAAGGTAAATAGCTGGACTTAAGGATTCTGAGTTCTTTAAACTTACTGCTTCTAGGAGAAGACTGAACATGTAATTTCGAGCTACTGTGTGAATTATACTGGAAATGTTTAAGGCCTCCTGATATCCTAGGAATAGAAGGTTTTTGCTGTGGCAAAAATGCTGAAACAGGAGTAGTATGAGCTGCCAATAAAACTCAATTCAATGTTGATACAGCATGTCTCAGGAAAGTGTTATTTATAGGGAAAACTCCGAGTCTGTCAGTGAACTGAGAATCCATTCATGGCACAGTACAAGATGACCATTGGGGAGATATTTCTGTGCTCCAGGACCTCCTCAGACTGGGGGCATGTGGGTTGCGTCATGGTGGGGCGGAGGAGACTGTCACTCTCACACCTCTGGGTGCAGAATGACTTCCATTCTCCCTGACCAAAGAGTGAATTCATCATTCAGCCTGTTAGGATTGAAAGCATTCAAGCATATTCCAGGAAGACTACACTTGTTCTCTGGTGGAAAAGGTCTAAATGATTCAAAGTTTCCAAATACTGAACCTTGTTCCAGAAACAGTCCAGTTCCTGAATGCTGTGTTTTTTGCTACATGGTGAGATTGCCACTCAGTCCTCTCTTGTGAATTGAAGCTTATTTATACAACACAGAGTCAAACTTACAAACTATTGTTTTTAGCCTGAAAAACAAGAAAACAATCTATTTAAAATTCCTAAATCCAAATGGAATTCTCATCTTGCTGAAAGTCCTTCTAGTATTTTTAAGCCAATGGAAGGGAAAATATAAACGATTTGTTAATTGCAACAACTGGTCCCTTAGTATCTTTATGTGCATGTTTGGAATCTGTGGATTTGAGAGACTTTTAGAAAAAGCATTTGGATTAATGTAGTCCTATTCAAACCACATCTTGGAAAGTGGAATCAGCCTCTTCAAAACAAACAAACAGAAGCTTTATAAAGATTGAAAGAATGACTGCAGTGGCGTGGAAATTTTGGTACAGAATGGAGACAAATGGTCTTGGTTTGCTTGTGGGTGAACAACCTCTTATTTAATTTACTATGGTCTTTAGCTGCTGTGGTAATGAGGTGAAGTCTTTTGCGTATACAGTTAATTCCCAGTTATTTATACATGCTTGGCTGAATTGCAGATTCTCTATATAGACTTTAAGTCCTCCTCTGCTCCCTCACCTAGTCGTCCGTCCATCTGGCCCCAGGTCCTGCTTCTCTTTCTGGCTGTGCTTTTCACAGGGGCTCCCAGCTGCTCTCATCACTGTGTTTGTTCCCTTACTAGGCCCTGCTGCTTTTCTTTTTCTGCGCTGGCCCTAGCGCCATGGAGAGTCCAGGGCTTTCCTCTCATGCAGCTGTTGTCCTCAGCTGTCTCAGACTGGTGAGAGAGAGCCCAGCAGATTGCCAAGGGGGAAGCTGCGTGGAAGATGATGTCACTTCTCTGTGCTCCTTACCCTGTCACTGTGTGCCTCTGCTGAATAAAGGGATGGAGACTGAGTAGAGAAAGGGTTTTTCCTGAAATCTTTCCAAGCTATTCATTTAAATAGTTTCTTTAGGATTTTATAGTCCTGTACATGGTAGGTGAGTGGGCGGGCAGGTGACGGGTGGGGAAGGTATTATAGTGAAATTCTGTAAATATTCTTTCCTTTTTTGTTCTCAACTTGGATCTTTTTCCCTTCCTATTGCTAAGAGGCGGATTATTGGGAAGGGGCCATTTATAGCATGTGTATCTAAGGAAAAGTTCAACTCTGGGATAGAGTCGTAGCTATTATAAGAAAAAGAACCTCGAAGGTTCTTCATTTAGGGAATATGTAATTTATTGAGTTTTTGTGTGTGTTTTTAATACTGTGAGAGACACTAAAATGAATTTGACCTAGAGTTTGCCTTTAAAGAGGTTTGAATATAATCTAGGAGAAGAATCTTCATAACTACTGATGACCATGATAAGTGGGAAACTTGTCCTGTGCAGATAAAATACCCAAGAAGACATTGTTTATCTTGCAGAGGAAGAAGGAAAGAAACTGCCTTAATTTAAGGAAAAGAAATTGCCTTAATATTTCTTGTCTGCCCTGGGGGTAGGGGTAGGGGATGAAAATGAAAACTTACTTGTACCAAATAGGCTTTTATCTATAGCATTTTTATTAATCTGTTTTTGGTCCTTTTTTGAGTATTAAATGTCTACATAGAATGTAAATTTCTCCGATCAGCTAAAAGATCAGATTAGGGTAGCCAGGCCCTACTAGGCTGAAATACTGGCCAGAGTAATACAGTCCTATGTTCCATTCCCAGCCTGGTCCCAAGGCAGGCAGTTGGTTGAGAAAGCATTCTGTGATCCATTTAGATTTCATAGAAATCCCCTAGAAAGCACGAGTCAGAGTCATAGACGAGCTGCCATCCCCTCATGGTGGCATTTAGTTCATTAGTAATTGCATTAAAGCTCTTGGTTTCTCAGACCAAATGAGATTAAAACTAGCAAACATTAAGGAAGAGGAGCAGACAGAGACAGGCATAGTAATAACAGGTCTGAAAGGTCACAGGCAGTGAGCACAAAAATTCTCAGAGGCTGGCAGTTGTCAATGAGATTCCCCTTAAAGTTTTGATATTTAAGAGGCTTACCCTTCCATGGACTATCCCAGATCATTCTTTGGATTCATGAAGTATTTTTGTTATTTGCCTTGAAGTAGGAGCAAAAAGAAATAATCTCTGACCTGAATTAGAAAACCTTAGTTCCTGTTATAACTGCAAGTTTTATAGGGAGGGGGGCATGATTCTAGATGATTTTGGAACGCCCCTTTCAGTTCTTGCTGGGCTGACTGGTCATATGAGATGCTATGCTAGTGCTTTGTAATTGGAAGGTGCTTTGGGAACTGTGAGTTCATCTGAAACTATAGCTCAGTGGTTGTTAATAAAGTAAGGTCTGATTGTCCAGATGACCTAGTCCTGAAGAAGTTATGCCAAGATAATTGTTAAAGCGTGGTAAGGAAGACTTTATTCAGGACTACTGCAATACGTAGAGGGACCAGTGTTGTAGGGATCTTGCAGTAGGGGAGAGAGATTGGACTCA
>CAUYQV010113027.1:0-13147 GCA_963574575.1 Galagoides demidoff
TTTTGGGCTAGAATTAAGTTGTATCTTTTGCTTGAGAGCTATAGATTAGTTTCATAAAAGGGCTGTGTACATTGGATACTTTTTCTTCCATTCCTGAGACACTTTGCTAAGAAGCACATTTTCCAGTTCCATCCATGTAAATTTTTCTATTGGTTTCTCCTTATGTGTTCTTTCTTCTTGTTCACCACTTTGTCCTCCTTTATACTTCTCACTGCTTCTTTTGTTTTAAACAAAAATCCTTGCTCTTGATGACAGTATGTTGCATTGTGTCTCCAGGACACCAAATACTGCTGTGGTTTTTTAGGAGACAGAAAATACAGCCAGCAATCTCTATGGTCTTTATTCCAAACTTAGTTGCCTTCAGTGATCACCTGATTGTTTCCTCAGCATTCATACCCTGCTGGGTTGAGATCTTAAAGCTCGCAAGAATCCTTCAGGGGCAGATCTCATAGTGATCCCTGACTCCAGTTCCTGTGGGGTGTGGGAGTCCTTCAGCCTGTCCTGAGAGTGGAGTTCTGATCCTGGCAGGCAGAATTAAGATACCCATGCTTTAGGCTCCTGCGAAGACCTTCTCATGACCTTCCCACAATGGCAGACCCCTGGCCACTGAGACCTTCTCAGTATGGCTGCCTTGCCACCCACCAAACCTATGGCAAATCCACTCCAACACTCAAATCTGGTTTGCTATATACTGTTCGAGTCCGCCCACTCTTCCAAGCTTTCAACTCAATGTGCAGCTTCTTCTAACAACTGAAAACTCTGGATAGGCTTCCCCATCCTGGGCCTCTAGGTGGCTAGCCAGTCCCAGCCAGTTGCAATCACTTGCCTTATTCATCAGATTTCCACAGCTCCAGATCATATGCTGTATCCAGCTCACCACCTCTTCACTGTGCTCCCTGAACTATGACTCAGGGACCCAGGTATGGGTCATTCTAGGAGAGCTCAGCTAAATGATCCTTCTGGTCTACCATCTTGCTCTGCCCCACCTAATTTATTTCAATTTCTATAAAGCTTTGAGGATGACTGGCAAGTGCATTCTGAGGGCCAAGAGTATGAATGATATGGAAAACATTTTTGAGACTGGGGTCCTTTTGTTCAGGAAATGTCAAGTTAGAAGGTATTTCCTTTTGATTTGTTCTTCCTTTAGAGTTATCTTGGAGAGGCTCTTCCTTAGGATAAACAGAAATGTTGTATTCTCAAAAATTTTACCAAAACTCTGCTTTTCCTCATTTGTGGTGAGTTCTGAATTATTTTTCTATTCTACTTTGCCTTCATCAATTGACATTTCCTCATACTTTCAAGTCCTGACTATCTAGATACAGCCTCTCTATCAAGATTTTTATTCATTTCTAGTTGCTGAGGTATTTTTCACAGATACAAAAGTGTACCAATAGTTACTTGCTTGTTTCTCAGATGTTTTTAAAACAACTCTATCCTTAAATAATGGAGTATGAACAAAGAAAAATCAGAATGTAATTAAAATTTTTCTGTTAAACTTCTTAATCTATGTTCAACTATTCCCAAGTCACTGGATTGTAACTAAAAAGTGGCAAATAATTTGCTTAGCCTAAAATAGGAGAAAAATATGAAGCAGTAAACTTAACTTTCTTGCTGTTTATTTTGACTAAACTTAACTCACTGTGTGTTATGTCTACCAAAAATGAGTTAGCAGATGATCTGTAGTGTTACAAAGGCTTTCTATTCTTATAAATGTTTGACCTCACCATACTTTAAATAATGAGCCCGTACAGTGAATATATGACTTTTCAATTATCCTGAAAATACTTTTTTTAAAGATTATTAACTGGAAAGTAGGCACACTTATTATAAATAATAACTATTAGCAGCCCAAATAAACACCAATCATAAAGAAAAGCAACCTCTTAAATTTTAATTCAAATTGTATATGATAGTGTTACGTCTCTAGGTAGACTATTAGTTTCAGGCCAGTTCCAATATATTATAAGGTCCACTAATGACAGTGGATACAAATATACTTAATAATATTGACTTATTTCCTACATTGAAAAGATTTAGAAAGTTATTGTTTGTATCCTAATAATAAAGGTCCCATTCTGAAAGGCATAATTCTGTTAATTGACAATTAGGCTGATTTTATGACCCTCTTCTCCCCCTGAACATAGACACTGAAGTTAGTTAGAAACCATCAGTCAGTTAAAGGTCACCTAGGCATTACTGACTAGCAATTCAAAACTAAACTCTGAACCATTGGGAATCATTACTTCTTTAACATGAAGCCAAATGAGTGGCCATCAGGGTTAATTTGTTCATAACTTATATTGCTTAATAATTTGAGTGAATATTTAATGCCACCTTCTTTATCACATAAGAAGCTTATAATATTTCAGAAAATTCCAGAAAAATTTTACTTCAATTCCAAGGGTAAAGTTTAGCTATAAGTTACTACAAATTCTAAATTTTATAACTAGTAAAAATGTTTTCAAAATGAAATATTAAATTAAGTCTTAGTGATTCTAAAAGGCTACACTAAAAAGTAATTTCTTCTAGACTATGTTGAATTATTAAAGCAAGAAACAATAAACCAGAAATGTAAATTTAAATTTTTACATACCTCTGGCTGGTTATTTTTACTTCCTTCAAGCCTTTCTTGCTTTTCTTTTAATGTCACTTCTTCATCTTGTTCTGATGACGGATTCATATATTGAGTTAAAATAAAAATAGACAGAAAAATAAAATTTATTATAAATGGAGCTTAATCTTCAGTGGGATATTTACTTCTTTAAGAAATATTTTTAATTATCCAGAACTTCCACAAACCACTTGGATAGACACTGGATATCACCAGGTTTCAGCATACAAAACACCTTAAAGATTCACAAGCAAATTCATCCACCCAACATAAATGAAACTGTCAGAAACAAAACAAAATTTAAAACAACAGTAGAAACATGTAAAATAACACTAGATACTGTTCTCCACAGTAAAGGATTTCCAAAATTACTGTTATTTACACCTTTGTCAGGCATACCCTATTCCTTATAGCTGAAATATTTTCCTCTACTATCTGATGAATTTCTTTTCATCTTTTAAGACTCAGACTATGTGAAGTCTTCCTTGATTCTGGCTATTTCCCCCCAGAGAAACAGGCATCTCCTTCCTTGGGAATACCTTAGTACTTTATCCATTTTTCTACTGTATATTTTCCACCTGAATTGTCAACCCCATTTATCATTGGGCAAGAGGCATGAGCAGAACTCTCTCCTAAGAAGATAGATAAATGGCCAACAAATCTGAAAACAATGCTCATTCCTGTTTCTTGGGTCTATTAAGCTTATGAAGAAATAAGAGAAAAAATGAGTCACTTGTACAGGTAAATAACTTTGTATTTATAGCTTGCAGTCATTAGTCCAGGAGATAACCAATCATCTTCTGTACAAGATAACGTTAATTCTACAGGTAAGGAAAAAAAATAGTAAGAGTGAAAAAATATTATATATTTTAATACTATAGCCTAGATTATAGGAGTGATTAAGGGCACTGCATTTAATCATAAAGTGGAACATATATTAGGTGCAGTTAATAGAGTGGATGTCCTCAAAGAATTAAGACTGATTTTCATACATTACTTTAAATGGTATACAGCCAGCACTCCTTCAAACCAACAATCTTTGTTGTTATTCACTAAAACAAAGTGGATACACCTGAGGAGATAATATATAGCCAATTCCCAATGATTCCTATCAATATGAGGAACATGAATTCTAACCTAGAGTCACAAAAATTATAAGAAATAATTTAGCGGATGTGGAGAGAAGGGAAGATTTTTACACTGTTGGTGGGATTGCAAACTAATACAGCCTGTTTGGAAAGAAGTATGGAGAATTCTCAAAGAGCTAAAAATAGACCTTCCATTTGATTCCAAAGTCCCATTACTCAGCATCTACCCAGAAGAAAAAAATCATTTTATCATAAGGACATTTGCACTAGATTGTTTATCACAGCTCAATTTACAATTACCAACCCAAGTGCCTGTCAACTCATGAATGGATTACTAAACTGTGGTATATGTATACCATCAAATACTATTCAGCCATAAAAAAGATGGAGACCTTACATCTTTTGTATTAACCTGAATGGAGTTGAAACACATTCTTCTTAGTAAAGTATCATAAGAACAAAAAAGTAAGTATCCAATGTACTCAATTCTAAATATGAAGCCAGTAGATGAACTAATATATGCCCACACAAGAGAAAAACCCAATTCGATTCAAGATGGGGAATGTGAGGAGGAGGGAGAGAGTACAAGGGGGGGGCCACTGTGCTCTCACTTAATGGGCACAATGTAAGGGTACATGGCACACCTCCTGGGAGTGGGACATTACTACAACAGGGACCTTACTTAACAAATGCAAACATTGTAACCTAATCATCTATACTCTCATATTAATCTGAAATAAAAAAAGAAATCATGTAATATTTGATTTTGGAAGGTACTTTTCCACAGATTTTATCACTGATGGTCAAACTAGTAGAATCCCAATCTAAGGAATCTGAAAATAAAGTTTTCATTTGAAAGTAAATGAAGCCAAGCCCAGGCATTCCAGGACTGAACTACCTATGCTTCTTTTTTCCTTCTTTTTTTTTTTTTAGAAACAGAGTCTCACTTTGTTGCCCCTGGTAAAGTGCTATAGTGTCACAGCTCACAGCAACCTCCAACTCTTGGGCTCACATGATCTTCTTGCCTCAGCCTCCCCAGTAGCTGGGACTACAAGTGCCCACCCAACGCTCAGCTATTTTTTTTTTTTTGAGATGAAGCCTCAAGCTATACCCCTGGGCAGAGTGCCATGGCATCACAGCTCATAGCAACCTCCAACTCCTGGGTTCAAGTGAGTCTCCTGCCTCTGCCTCCCAAGTAGCTGGGACTACAGGTGCCCGCCACAACGCCTGGCCATTTTTTGGTTGCAGCCATCGTTGTTGTTTGGCGGGCCCGGGCTGGGGACTCGAACCCACCACCGTAGGTGTACGTGGCTGGCGCCTTAGCCGATTGAGCCACAGGTGCCGTGCCACGCTCAGCTATTTTTAGAGACAGGGTCTTGTTCTTGCTCAGGCTGGTCTCAAACCTGTGAGCTCAGGCAATCTACTTACCTCAGCCTCCCAGAGAGCTAGGATTACAGGCATGAGCCACCATGCCCAGCCTCCCTATGCTTCATTACCTTCTTCATGCTCTTTGTTTTCTGGTGGTTGTGACTCATGGAGGGTAGCATTTTCTTCTAGAGACACAGTTCCAACAGTAGTCTTTTCTTTATCTAATGAGTTCTTCTGCCCCAATTCTGTTGATCCTGGCTTGTTTTTGTTCATTGATGGTGCTACAGATGATGATTCAATGTCAACTTCCGAATTCTCAAAATTTTTAAAAATGTTATCACTGATGGTCAAACTAGTAGAGTCCCAATCTGAGAAATTTGAAAATAGAGTTTTCATTTCTTAGAAAGTAAATGGTAACACAATCTTGACTAACCTGTATAAGGCTTGCTTCACAGAAGCAGCTCCATGTCCTCTCCTCCCCCACAAACACACTATGTCCTAGACTTGCCATTCATTCAGATAAACAAAATTTTAACTACCATCTCTTATTTTCCATACATTTTTTAGTATTACTTACTTGCAATCACTTATCAATCTCTATCACATACATTTCTTTCCATGAGAGTTTCATTTGTTAGTAATTAAGATACTTGAGGGATATGAACTTTTTAAAGTTAACAAAAACTATATCTAACCATTTTAAGTTTACATATGCTTGAGACTATTATGTTCCTATATGTTCTAGAGACATGGGTTTTAAAAAATACTTTTCATGGGTGGGCACAGAGCTTGGCACCTACAGTCATAGCACTCTGGGAGGCCAAGGTAAATGGATCACTTGAGCTCAGGAGTTCAAGACCAGCCAGAGCAAAAAGAACAATTAGGCTTGGTGCCTATAGCTCAGTGGCTAAGGCACCAGACACTTACATTTGGAGCCTGGGCCTGCCAAACAATGACAACAATAGCAAGAAAATAGCTGGATGTTGTGGCAGGTGCCTGTGGTCCCAGCTACTTGGGAGTCTGAGGCAAGAGCATAGCTTGAACCTAAGAGTTTGAGGTTGCTGTGAATAGTGATGCTATGGCATTCTACCTAGGGCGACATAGTGAGACTCTGTCTCAAAAAAAAAGAAGAAGAAGAAAAAGAAAAAGAAGAAAAATTAGCATTCACCTGTGATTCTAGCTACTCAGGAGGCTGAGGTAGTAGGAGGATCACTTTAACCCAGGAATTTGAGTTTGCAGTGAGCTAGGCTGATATTACAGCACTGTAGCCTGGGCAACAGAGGGAGGCTGTATCTCAAAAAAAAAAAAAAAAATAGGCTCAGTGCCCATGGCTCAAGTGGCTAAGGTGCCAGCCACATACAGCTAACGTGGCAGGTTTCAATAAAGCCCAGGTCCGCCAAACAACAATGATGGCTGCAACAACAAAAATAATAGCCGGGCGTTGTGGTGGGTGCCTGTGGTCCCAGCTACTTGGGAGGCAGAGGCAGGAGACTCACTTGAGCCCAGGATTTGGAGGTTGCTGTGAGCTGGAATGCCATGGCACTTTACCCATGGGGACAGCTTGAGGCTTTGTCTCAAAAACAAACTAACAAAAAATAAATAAACAAATAAATAAAATACTCTTCATGAATATGTTATAAATAGAAATTGCTACTTTAATTACAATGAAATAGTTTTTTCTAATTGCATCAGTATCTTCAGAGTTTACTTTTTCAAGTGTTGGATATCAGAAATTTATGTGGAAAAAAATGATAGATATAAGCACCCATGTAAAAATAAGACAAATCTAGATCTACACTAGATCATGGCACTACAGAGTGCCATTAGACAGACAATGAATACATAAAAAAAATATTTTCCTTTCTTCTTTATAAACAAAATTTCCACATTTTAAGACAAGTGAAAGAAAAATTTAAGAAAAAGTCAAAATAAATAAATAAATAAAATCACAGAAGTGAAACTTTAAAGACCACTTCATCACCAAGGGTCCATTTATTGTCTGACATCCATGAACTGCACACATGGTTTAAGACAGTGGTTCCAAATTGTGATCTGATACTCTCTGAAATTCAAAATTCATTCAGGGTCCAAGAGCTCAAATAATATAAAATGTTGTTTACCACTGTTTCTCTCATTCTCTCAGAAGTATACAGAGGAGATTTTTAGGGACATGATGTGTCATAAGGTCACAGCTATAATGGATAATGGGTCATAGTTCTAATGGCTTTTGGAATGTAGGATTGTGCATCTTGTATTTTAAATTTTACAGTTTTAATTTCTAATGCAGCCAGTATCAACAGATACAACCCACTTAAAAGCTCTTTGGAATACACAATCATTTTTATTTTTATTTATGTATTTTTTTGCATTAGCATGAAAATAGTTTAATTAAATGTGGCACAGTCATAAAACGGAATTCTATAAGGAAATTAAACAGAGCTAATTGTGTCACTAAGGATAGAACTTGAAAATACAATGCCAAGCAAACAAAAGAAAGTTGCACAATAGTAAACATAGTATACAACTATTCATATAAAATTTACAGTCCTGAACAAAATTCTACATATCATTTATGATCGTACACATATGTAGTGAAATGTTTTAAAAGTACATGGGAATAATAAACAACTAACTCAAGATGTTGGTTACTTCTTTGCAATAATTGTTAATAGTATAAAATGACCCTAAAGCCAAATAGTTGTGTAATTTCTGTTTCAAAAGAATTGTGACTACCAAATAGAAACTAAGGGATAGTTAATTACTTTCCTCATCTTTAATATTCAAAGATAATATGCACACATACACACACACAGAGCCTGCTAATCAAAACAAATGATTGGCTTAAGATCATCAGGTAACAACACTAAGATGGATAATTATAGTTAAAACACAGTTGACATTAGCAAGTAAAGCTTTCCTCTAGATAAAGGTCAGAATTCTAATTTTAAACACTGAAAAAACCCTGAGAGTCTCATACAGCATGGCCATCAAGTTTATGTGCACTTTACAGCCACACTATACTTCATTTCTGTGAATCCCTAACAAGTGTATGATTTAGGGTATCAAACCATAAAAGTAGAAGCATCCAAATTAAAGCTTACATTTTTAAAATTTCTTTTTCTTTATACTTGTATCTTTTTTTTCAAATATGGATACCAAAAAAAATCTGAATTATTTTTGTCAAATCCTTCCATCAAATTAGGGGAAAAAAGAATTAAGAAAACTATAAGCACTTAATATTATTATTTTAATATACTTCTTTCCAGAGTTAAATTCATATTGCAAAATTCTACCTGAAGAAGATTTTTGTACATCCTCCATTCCTAATGTTTCATCTGGAACAGAATCTTTCACTTCACTTGTAGGTGGAGGGAGCTTTGAAACAAAATTATTAATGAATAATATATATTTTGTATGGTATATAGTTAATTCAAAATAAAATATACAAGTTATTACCTTTAAATGCAGATCTTCCTCAGCAGATTCTAAAAGCCAAAGGGACACATAATCCATTATAGGTACATATGACAAAATTAACCATACATCCACGCACGTGGATTGAACTGACTACTCATGCTTGCCTTTGAAAATGGTTACTTTAGCATATTTTTTTTTTGTTTAGGACAGCAACATGACAAATATACTAAAGAAAAATAGAAATACAGGTTTTATAAAACATGTAGTTAAGATTTCAAAAGGGCTAATGTGTCTCAAATTACCATAACTAAAATAGAAAAATGTTCCTATACCAATGTAAACATGCTGGTTGATGAGGAGAAATTGATTATTAATCAGAAGAGCACATCATGACCCTGAGAACATAAATGGCAGAATGCTAAGTATAGCTATAATACACTCCTTCGGAATCATTTATACCATTATACTACAAGTACTTATCATGTTCTTCAATTTGTCCTATAATTTAGGAACTACACAATTGTGATAACAGTTCATTTGAAGGCATAATTCATTCTCAGCAGAGAGAGCATTTCTGAATTATTGTTTGGATATGCACTTGTAGAGTACTAGTTAATAAAAATATTCATTTTTTTCCCAAATGTAAGTTACTGGCATACTTACATTTCTTGTATTTTCTAGTGTAGTCACCCTCTTTTTAAAAGCAATAAATAATTTTTAATATATTAAGAGCCCATACAAATAATTAAAAAAGGAATAACCATACAAATTCAATATATACATGTATGAGAATCTGTTCAATCTCTCACTAGTCAAAGAAATAAAATATGAAACAAGAACATAATCATTTTTCACTTAACAGAGATGAAATACCAAAACAGATGAGTATATTCATAATGCATTTCTTTGGTTGGCACTTACACAGTATCTATTAAAATCCCTTGTCACGGTTATTTCAAGTCTAGAAGTTTATATTCCTATGCTTCTTCTGTCCTATGACCCAAAATTCCATAGGTGCATGCTGATGGTTCTATGTTTAAATAAATGCAATGCTTACTATCAGTTTTTTTTTTTAATTTTTGAGACAGAGTCTCACTCTGTCACCCTGGATACAGTGCCATGGCATCATAGTTCACAGCAACCGCAAACTCTTGGACTTGAGCAATCCTCTTGCCTTAACCTTCCAAGTAGCTGGGACTAGAGGTACCTGCCACCATGCTGCTAGTTTTTCTGACCATCCCCACCCACCCCCGGTTGAGATGGAGTCTCATTCTTGCTCTGGTTGGTCTCAAACTCCTGAGCTCAAGTAATCCAACTGCCTTGGCCTCTCAGAAAGCTAGGATTATAGGAATGAGCCACCATGCCTGACCTTACCAGGTTTTTTTTAACTGAAATATTTATCAAAAAGGAATTGCCACAGAAGTATTAGATATTAATAACCTTTGCATTTCTAAGTCAGTATTTACTGACTATAACATTTTTAGTATGCAAGGAATGAACTCTACAAATTTTTATGTCTAAAATCAGTTTGGTTTGATATTATCATGTTAGTCTCCAAATGATAAAAGAGCTATTTTATATATAGCTTTCTTTTTAAAAAAGTTATCTTTCTTAAAAAGAACAGTCAATCGGGGAGGCAGAGCAAGATGGTGGAGGGGATGCATCCCTGGGTCACCTCTCCTGGCAGTTTCAGGTGAGAGTGGGGAGGCTGGATCTTTTCCTGCATGAAGTGCTGGCACAGACAAGCAGCACAGGGCATGCAGCAAAGAGGTGAATTGCTGGATTGAAAGTGTAGCCCAGAATTACGGTGTCTGCCAGAAAAAACTCAGGGCAGCAGCTGAAACGGCACCAGGTGCAACCTACAGCAGCTGCGACCTGTGGTGCCGGGTCTGTGGCTGGCGCCCTGAGAGGCAGAAACCAATCCCTCCCCCAAGGACTTCTGTGCCCAATTTGTGGGGAGTTTGGGTGTTTTGCGGAGAGTGTGGTGAGGCGTGGATTCCCGAGTGGAATTTGGCAGCCAGAAAGGGGAGCCATTTGGACCCCGTTTGGAGCATCAGGGATCCAGGCAATTGGATAGAAACTTGAGGGGAAGAGACTCCACTTAGGAACTGATCCATCCTGTAATTTTGGAAGTCTGTGTGGAGCTGCACTGACGCAGGGACCCATAGAGGAATCAGTTCCCTTCCTACAAACATTGAAAAGTCTTTTGTGCACACCTCGGCAGGAACCAGAGGTAACCAGCCTCTTCCCCCACAGAAACGGACTGAAAGCCACAGGCGGAAAAAGCACCCAGCCCTTTTCCCACGGACCATAACAATTTTCTGTTCGAGGGGAAACTAGGAGTTGAGTGCAAAACCTGGCGAAGTGTGGACTCACGTGCTGAGTTTGGAGGACAGACAGGAGTAGGCGGCCAGCCAGGAACCAGATGTAATGTAAAACTCCAAAAATGGTGTCTCCATAACACCTCTCCCAGAAGCACGGAGAGCTCAATCTCATCTGCCTCACCTGCAGCCATCCATCCAGCATCTGAAGCTGGTCCAGGAGAATCTGTGCAACCTGCCAGCAAAGATCCCCTTTCTTTTTTTTCTTTTTTTTTTTTTTTTTTTTTTGGTTTTAGCCTGGGAACCACTCACAGCACCCCCTGCTGTCTAGAAAGTATATTGCAGCATAATTATATTCCCATTAAACTGGAATCCCAACGCATTTATAAAGGGGCTTGTTTGTATATATTCAAAAGAACAGTATTTTCCTTAGTGGTGCCCTCCTTTTTCTTCCTTTTTTCCTTTTTTTAAAAAAATTTTCTTTCTTTTTTGTTTGTTTTGCTTTTTGTTTTTTCTATCATTTTAGGACCACCATTTTTGTGGTTGTTTTTTATTATTACTATTTTTTGTTTGTATTTTGTTTTATTTTCTTTTTTGTCTGTTTGTTTACTTGTTTCTGATTGTCTGGGCATCGGTGTGCTTGTGTGTCTGGTAGCATTTTAGTCTGTTTATTTGTTTGCTTGGTTTCAATGTGTTTTATACTTTGCTAAATCCTCGGGTTGGCTATATTCCCTAACTCCAGTTTTCACATTCAATAAGAATATGGAGGAACAGGGGATGAGGACTGATGGAGCTAGATTTCAACATAAACTCCAGTTCAGGGGGAGAGACAGCTGCCAGAAATACCCAATGAAGCTGAAGCTGGGGAGCCAAGCTGAGAGAAGAGATAGATAAACACATGTCTTCCCCACTGAGGAAAACCACAACTTCAAGAAAACAAATTCCAGGTTTGGATTGAGCACAGGTGGAATATTCTCCAGCTCCCATTGAGTGCCTGAGGCAGATAGGCTTCAACTATCTCTGCTGGCTGGCGACAAAGAGTGGTCGCCAAGTGGAGGAGGCATTAACTTTACTTGGATTCTGGCAGGCACAAAACCCTGACACACTCATTGACTTTACTTGGACTCTGGCAGGCACAAAACCTCAACACACTCGCCTATTGGACAGGACTGGGTTACAGAGTCTGGGTTAACAGATACTGGTAGTGGGGTTACCAGAGACTGAGGTTATCAGAGTCCAGTGGCAAAGTGCAAGTAAGGAGGGGAAAGAGACATCAGTCTTGTTACCCCAAATCATCTACTGAAGGGGTCTTTCTGACTCCTCAAAGTATCAGAGCAAGCCACACTTAAGCTACCAATAAACTTCTATTATCTAGTTGCTGGAGACCTTGTGAACTTTCCAACTAAAGAGTGGGTACTGATTGGGTCAATAGGTGTAGATCTCTTGACTTGGGCAAATTAACTAGTGGTTGAGGGAGAATCCCTGATGCTCTCTGGATTTTCTCAGGCCTAAATTTTCTTCAGGTGGAACATTCCCCAGCTGTCACTGAGTGCCTGAGACAGTCAGGCCTCAGCTCCCTTTGCTGGCTAGAGACAAAGAGCAGTAACCAAGTGGAGCTGGCATTGTCTACTTTGATTCTGGCAGACACAATTTGTTTATTGGGCAACTGAGTCACAGCCCTGTGGGGTCTCCAGTGATTGGATGTGACAAAGATACAAGGTGGGGAAGGAGGCATCAACCTTCCTAGAATAATTTATTTACTGGGTAGGTCTTTCTGACCCCACAGAACACCGGAGTGAGTCATACCTGAGCTGCCAGAAGACCCCTGCTGTACACTTGCCAAAGACCTCTTGAACCCCCCCACTTGAGACTAGTGTTGACTGGGACATTTGATTTAGATCCCTTGAACTGAGCCAATCACCTGAGAACTATCTAAAGAGATACCCTGGGGGTGTGGCTGAGGAAAGGTGTGGTTTTCCTTTCCCAACTATCACCTGCGAGGGGAGGGGTGATTTAATTGCTGATATTTCTCCACAGCTGAGATCTTAACCCAGAGTAACTGATTTTCTAAAGTAGAACAGAAACTAGCCAAAAAACAAGATAGAGAAACTCTGGCCCCCAGGTTCTCAGACCGTAGCATTATACACATCCTAGGCAAAGCTCTAGGGGAAAAGGTACAGACACCAGTCCCAGCTTTTGCCCAAAAAGGCTAGTAAAATACTACTCCTGAAGCCCTGAACCCAAATTCCTCTTACCTGCTCACCTAACCAAATGGAGTAAATCCAGCATGGGGCAGAGTCTGTGGACAAACTCTGGTAGTACGAATAACCAGAGTAGATCAA
>CAUYQV010113031.1:0-15792 GCA_963574575.1 Galagoides demidoff
GTTAAACATTATTGGCTTGGCGCCTGTGGCTCAAGTGGCTAAGGCACCAGCCACATACACCTAAGGGTGGTGGGTTCGAATTCAGCCTGGGCCCACCAAACAATGATGGCTGCAACCAAAAAAATAGCTGGGCGTTGTGGCGGGCGCCTGTGGTCCCAGCTACTTGGGAGGCTGAGGCAGGAGACTCGCTTGAGCCCAGGAGTTGGAGGTTGCTGTGAGCTTTGATGCCACAGCACTCTACCCAGGGGGACAGCTTGGGGCTCTGTCTCAAAAAAAAAAGAAAGTTAAACATTATTAATAGTTTTATATGTTTTTTGCAGGATTTTTTGTGTGTATATTTAATACTGATTCCTACTTGTATGCTTCAATCTTTTTTCCAGTTAACTTTTATTATAAGTGGGTTTTTTTTTTTTTTTTTGAGATAAAGCCTCAAGTTGTCACCTTCAGTAGAGTGCCGGGCCGTGGTATCACAGCTCACAGCAACCTCCAGCTCCTGGGCTCAAGCAATTCTCATGCCTCTGCCTCCCAAGTAGCTGGGATTACAGGTGCCTACCACAACGCCTGGCTATTTTTTGGTTGCAGCTGTCATTGTTTGGTGGGCCCAGGCTGAATTCAAACCTGACAGCTTAGGTGTATGTGGCTGGCACCTTAGCCACTTGAGCCACAGGTGCTGAGCCTATAAGTGTTTTAATAACAATCTGTTATGAAGAAAAACTTTTTTTTTTTTAAAAGTTAGAGTCTTGTTCTGTTGCCCAAGCTAGAGTGCCATGACTTCAGCCTCCCAAGTAGCTGAGAATACAGGTGTGCACCCTGCCTGGCTAATTTTTCCATTTTTAGTAGAGATGGGGTTTCCTTTTGCTCAGCTGGTCTCAAATTCTTGAACTCCTGAGCTCAAGCAATCCTCCCACCTTGGCCTTCCAGAGTGCTAGGATTATAGGCCTAAGCCACCTCACCCAGCTGATTATGATATGTTTATTTGTTGAACATTAGGTTCCTTGAGGTTGTTTTTTTCTCTGTAAGTAATGCTGCATTGAACATCTTTATATAGAAATCTGTGTTCTAGGTTTTGCTTGTGTCTTAAAAATAGATTCTTAGAAGGGTCATTCCTGGGTCACATGCACAAACTTTCTAATGATTCTGGAAGGGTTGTAATTTACGTGTCCCCTTTCTCCCCAGCTGAGACTTATGTACCCTTGTTAATAGATTTATCATTTAAAAATACTTCCATTTGGGTATGCTAAACGTTATTTATTCTTGTTTATAAGTTGATAACCAAGTGGCACCTTATTGAGGACTTACAGTGTGGTGTGCACTAGGCTATTATCTGATGTTTGTTTTCTCCTTTATTAGTAAATTTGAAGAGTATACATTTATTAATCATTTATTTGTATCATTTATAGTTACATTTTCATCCTTTGTTGATTCTTCTTTTTGAGTTTTTCTTCACAGTTATGTGAATTCTGTATACTATGGTTATATAACATGTTTGTAGATTTCCCCGTTTTGCTTGCGTGTTGATATTAATTTCTTTTGTCACATATAAGTGTTACTTTTTAATCTAAATATATAAAAACATTTTCTTTTGGAGATTTTTTTCAATGCTTTTATGCTTAGACAATCCCTCTTGTAGCCCAGGGTCACTTTTATTTTTTCCTGGTTCCATCAGGTTTGTTTTCTTTTTTTTAATATACTTGGAACTTTAATACATTGTTCAGTGATCTCCACTTTTCATTTCATTGCTTTTTGAGTCCAGGTCTTTTTTTCCCCCCTTCCCACATAGACTATTGTACTAACAGCCTGTTAGCTGCCAGTCTCTGATCATCAGCTCGGCATAGTGTTGCCAGATTTACCTTTCTAAAATCTCCCTCAGAGCATGCTGCTCTTCTTTAGAAAATAAAGCCCATGCTCTGGAGCCTGCCTTCAAGGCCGTCAGTGATTTTTTGCCTTGCCACCTTTCTCTCCTCATCACCAGTTTTTTTCCCTTCATGCTGTTCAGAGTAGACCCCTGTCATCCCCAGCGTACTCCACATTCCTCCCACTGTGCCACTTTTTTTAGTCACTTAACCTGAAACATCTCCTACCTCCAACCCACTATGTTGCTTCTTGTTGAAATGCTTCTTTTCCGGGGAGATAAATGATTTTCCATCCCCAACTGAGTAGGTAGCCTTTTCTCCTACGAATCCCTATTTTATTCACTCTTTTTTAACAGTGTTTATTATAGTTCACAAAAGCACTTATTAGGGTTTTTTTTTCTTGCTAAGAATATTAACTTACAAGTCAAAGAAGTGTGCATATGTCTACTCATAATCTTGTATTTGGTATTAATATTTTATTCTGATATTTGGAATAATATATTTTCATTTCCTTTGTAGCTTGCCAAATTATGCGGCATTTTTGTAGTACTAATATTATTTGTAGAACAACTTATTTAAGGTCTTTTTCCAGTTGATGTCAGCCTTCTCTAAGCTAGAGAACTGCTTCAGGATTCTTCCCCCCACCCCACCAAATAGTCTCAAGCTGTCACCCTGGGTGTCGTGGCATCATAGCTCACAGCAGCTTCAAACTCTCGGGCTTAAGTGATTCTCTTACCTTAGCCTTCCAAGTAACTGGGACTACAGGCACCCGCCCCAACACCCAGCTATTTTTTGGTTGTAGTTGTCATTATTGTTTGGCAGGCCTGAGCTGGATTCGAATCCACCAGCTCCAGTGTATGTGGCTGGTACCCGAGCTGCTGAGCTACAGGCGCTGAGCCTGCTTCAGGATTCTTGAGCACATTGTGCCCTGAGAAGTCTCCTCTATGTGCCTTGCTTTTTTTTCCTCCTTCCTCTCCCTCTCCCCGTCTCTGATAGGGTCTCACTCTGTCACCTATGCTCAAATGCAGTGGCATAATCTCAGCTCATTCCAACCTCTGTCTCCTGGGCTAAAGAGATTTTCCCAAGTCTCAGCCTCCTCAGTAGCTGGGAGTACAGGTGCATGCCACCATGCCTGACTAATATTTTAATTTTATTTTTGGGGACTGGGTATTGCCGTGTTGCCCAGGCTGGTTTTGAACTCCTTTGCTCAAGCAGTCCTCCTGGTTAGGCCTCCCAGAGTGCTAGGATTATAGACAGGAGCCACCATGCTGGGAGTTTCTTTTTTTATAAAATAGTACTCTCATTCACTAGGTTCCTGATAATGAAATGTTCTTTTTAATGTTTTGTTTCTGAGAACAGGTATTTTAAGTATCATCTGTACAGATAATTATTTAAATAAAATTATATTTTCACATGTCTGTATATTATGCTATTGTTCATTTGCCTGTAATCAGATATACCCATTTCTGTGCAAACCTAGGAAAAGTTGGTTATAGGCCTCCTATCTGAAATGCTTTTAAAAAGGGCTTCAGCTTTTAAGTCTGTTTATAATTTGCTGGTACAATAGTTTTTACAAATAGCCCTATAAGATAGACAAAGGAGTTTCTTGTGTCTTTTACTGAAATGTCCCCAAATCATGTACAACTAAGTCCTTTAATGTACTTATCTCTGCTCCATGGTTCTCTGTCCCTGTCTATACTATATATGCATTAATTGCTGGGTGCTTTCTAATCAGGCATGGGTTATGTCTCTATTCTAAAACATTGCCCAGCTTGAGGTCAGCAACTTGTTTTGCTCTTAGCTCATAGCCATGTTGGAACAGCTCCAAAAGTGAAAGGTTCAGCCCTCGGACTTCTCATTCCCAACCCTTTACTTAGAGGGTTTTTGAGTTCAGATTTACTTAGGATGAATCTTGGGGGGGGAAATCTTTTGAGAATATTATTGTACTTCCATCACTTTTAAAATTGTATACCCTAAATTTTGTATATACTGTAGGCTTTCTCCTGTCCATCTTGGTTGTGATATTTAAACCAGCTTTGGTTTCTGGTGGCCCCCCTACAAATCATTGCAGGTTGAGTATCCCTTATCTAAAATGCTTGGGACCAGAAGTATTTCATATTTTAGTTTTTTTTTAATTTTAGAATATTTGCTTTATACCAGTTCAATTTGTTTAATCTGAGAACCCCAAATCTGAAATGCTCCAGGAGTGAGCATTTCCTTGGTATATCATGTTGATGCTCAACAAGCCTTGGGTTTTAGATTTTTGGAATAGGGACACTCAACATATAGTTACTTTGGAAACATGGAGGTTACCAGTAAGGCTCTATGATGACCAGTAAGAGCATTAGGCCAGTTTTTTGGACTGCCTTTCAGAATTTGTTTTATTTAATAAAAAAACAGTTCTGGAATGGATTGTATAAGTACATTAACAAAATATAAAGGCCTGGTTACCTTTCATTATTTTTAGTGTTGGTATTAAGTGTCAAACCAAAAAAGGATATTTAGAGAAAGGACATTGAGTTCTAGTTGCTTGGAAGCACCTCATAATGGGAAGCTATTACTAACCACCCTGGGAAATGAGGTCTTGAAAGAGCCTTACCCACACCTTGTGTTTTATCCATTGTCTCCCTTGGGGGAGCAGAGCACTTTATAAACATTAACTCCTTTACCCTCTGGGCACCTCCACTTAAAAGGTAAATAAGACTGAAGGCTCTTTCTTCTCCAATATAGATGAGGAAACATCAGCCCAGAGAGGGAAATTACTTGATCCCAGACAGGTGTGCATTAGTGGGCTCTGGGGTGTTTGGAGTCCCAGTGGCAGACCTGCAACTGTGGTGGTGGTCGCTGACACCCAGGAGACATAATCCTGTTCCATTCCCCTTTTACTTCTCAGCAGGTCGTGGGGGTTGGGCCTTTTGTCTCGTGTGCAATGTGAAATACTGAAAGACAAGCAATTGTTCTTCAATGCTTTGTGCTCCTTTATAAGAAAGAAGAAATCAATACACATTTTCTCATACACACACTCGGCAGCACGGAGGCACAACTGTGCAGCAAAGCAGACTCACCAGCTTTCAGGGGAAGAAATGCAGACGTCTCTTTTTGCACTTAGCAGTCAGGCTTTTTAAAGCCAATGGAATAACTGGCTAAGGTCATCAAGCTCTGACTTTCAGAGACTAGTTGGTGGAACTGGAATTGGAGAGATGGCCCTGCTGAAGACTTCCAGAAGCAGAGGGGTCTGGCTCAGTACTGCTGATGAAGGTTTACCTGGCAGGTGGCTGGGATAAACCTTCCTTGTTTCTAGGTTTTTCTCTGATTTACAGAGGATGGGAGGAAGTTCTTTGAAGGATACTATTAAAAACCAAAAAAGATGGACAGATCAAGGGTGGCAGTTTGCATCTTATCAATTAATGTAAATTGTCAGAATAAGAGCACTATCTCACATTGGATTTTATATTTTTCATCAGAAAATATAGTACCTTGGTTCCTATAACTTTGTCCACAGCTTATTGCCATTAAACAGTTAAATGTGGGACATGAATAACAAAGAATTCACCGCTATCAGTAATAGAAATGGTAGTTTAGGTGCCAAAATAGCCTTGCAGGGCTTGGAGTGAGTTCAGTGGCTCAGTGCTGGGGGAAGGGAGCTGTAGAAGGCAGATGAAAACAACAGGAAAGGTGGAGGAGATTGAGGGGAACAAACACAAGCTCCCTGAACCTTTGGGAGGAGAGTTTCAGGACAGAGCTCTGGCAGCAGTTAGAAGTGCTGCTCCTGAGGGTACAGGCCCAGCTAAGCCGATGACTCAGGATTGTGGACCTAGGGCTCTGTTTGTTACTCAGTATTTGTTTGCATTGGTCCTGGGTTTCTAAGCAAAATAGCCTTCCAGCTTGTTCCCAGAGGTAATAGCAGAGTGCCTTGATGAAACTTTGTGGGCTGACGATAAAATACCCTCACTAATTTCTGCCTGTTTGCCCCCCCTGAAAGTTGAAGTTGAACTGGAGCTGAGAGATGCGTCCTGTGCTGCCCTCCAGGCTCTAGGTCGTTGGGCAGCAGTCCTGATAGGGACACAAATGTAACTGGAATGTCAGTCTCACCTTCTGTGCAGTTGGGGGAAGTGATTCACGTCTACGCAGTGAAGCATCCCCTGGCTTTTAACAGGAGCTGTTAGAGGGGCTGCTGTTTGAACAAGGAGCTTCATCTTCCTGAAGCCAGCAGTCACAAAACCGTAAACACAACACTGGCCAACTCTATTGCCAGGATCGTGGTGGCCTGACGTTAATATTAAACATCTCCAGCAAGGCAGAGAGCTCTGCAACCAGCTCCAGAATAAAAATAAATAAAAATAAAGAGAAAACCCTGCTAAAAGCAGTGAGATGATTTGTTGTGTTTCCTTTGTGAGGCCATTTGTCTTCTCTTACATCAAATCTGTTATAAAACAGTCAAACTGTGAAAGTGGAAATCATCCCAGGAATATGGAATATTAATGCACAGGAAAGGAGCGATGTCCCTTTTGTCTGAAGAGTGGTTCCTGCACCCCCTTTTTGCAAGTTCGCTAAGGTAGATTATTTTTCTTTAAACAAATACGAAAGACTTGAAGCTAATCATAGGCATGGTGGAAGTTTCACGTATTTTTCCTCTTCTGTTAAAGTGGAGTGAATTTATAACTGACTTGAGATATAAAACCTTTACAAATGTAACCCTAGTTCCCTTCTCAACCTGCCATTCCTCTTCCCTCTTCTCTTTTCCTCATCCTTTCAGTTCCTTTGTTTGGGGCTTGAGCCTGCTTCTTTGAACATTTATCAGTCTTGAGTCTGTCTGATCTTTAGGAGACAGGCCAGAGGCCACATGTCACCATCTGTAATTTAAAGCAGTAGGGCTAAAAGCATTTGCAGAGGTTTGAAGGACCTAGTTCTGACCTGACCAAAAGAGTGAATTGGAACAGACCTTCTAGAGTCTCCTTCAAGCACTGTGGAGGATGGTGATGAGAGCAGACACGCCGGGTAATTTATGGGCTTGGTCTGCTTGGGCCTGGCTGTTCTCCTGGTCCACGTAGAAATGAAGCATGTACTGCCACCTTGTGGCAGATTTGGGCAGCTGCAGTTTGGTTGTTTTGGAGCATTCTGAAGAGATCGGCCAGTGTCTGGAGCGCATTTGCCTTGTATCTAGATTTAGGTAATTAGTGATAGATGAGACGATTCTGAGTTGTAGGTGAGAGAAGGTCACTGTCTTTTCGTTTCATCGCCTTTCTCTGCTGTGTGTGTGTGTTTGGTTTGGCTTTGGTTTTGGTTTGGGGTTTTTTGGTGTGGAGTTGATTGTGATGAGATTTTGAGAAGTAAGCCTGTGATCCACTTTTTGTTGTTGGAGGATGGTGAGAAGAGAGTGAGGGAGAGTTATGTATGGACTTTTGGTTGCATTCAGGAATCCTAAGTTTCCTGCTTTCATGGTTTTTGTCATTCTGTTCTTAGAAGAGCCACATCTGTCTTGTCCCTGGGATTGCTTTCCCAGTAGTCCAGGGTTCTTGAGTTCTCATGTGTGTCACCCGCCTCTGTTCCCATTCCTGGCACACACAGCATTCCCCTGCCACATGGCCCGAAAGAGCATGGGATAATGGCTTGCCTTTTGGACGGATATAGTTCCCCTTTTAGGTCACAGACATTGCTTAAACATCTTTCTCTCACTTACAAAGTTACTCATACAGAGTAGAATGGATTTGGATCGAGGGAAGCAGAAGGTATGAAAGATTAGAGGAAGGTGCCATTTTGTCTCTAGGGTGAGGTGGGAGCAGAGTGTAACACATTCACATGGGTCCTTTGCATGTCCCACCGGCTCTGGCATTTGGCTGCTGTGTCTCATTCTGCTTTTCATGATCATAGACAATAATGCTATTTATGCAACAGGGGCTTTGCTTAGTGTTCTAAGAACAGTATGCTTAAGGAAGATGTGGTTATCATCTTGCTAATGAGGTAGCTAGGGTTCATGGGGCTAAGTAATTTACCTGAGATCATAGACCCAGTAAGGATCAGAACCAGCTCTGACATCAAATTGCCACCCCTCTACATCTATTACGCCAAGCTATATGCCATATAAAAATGATTTGCTTTATTTTAGGTAACTTACTACTTTGAGATTTCTGTTAAACTTGCTTTTCTCTTTAATACCCATATAAGAAAAGAAAGCTATTGTCCTGCAATCTTCAGGCATCTTTTAGAGAAAGATGGAGCAGGGAGTAACCTCTGCTCTTCGGCCCACCTTGGTTTCTGACAGAATGGAGGAGTGTGCTTTAATGGAGGAGGACCCATCCCTTTGGTGCCATTAGCCCATGCCAAGTAGTGATTGGCAAGACGTCTTTTTCAGTAGATGGATGTACCGGAAATGTTGGGATTGGCTGAGAGGTTCTGAGGGTTTCTGTCTGAGCTTTGGCAAACCGAAAGCCTCAAGGAATGCAAACGGGTGGCAAGAAGACTGCCATAGGAGGAATGGAGAAAACTGGGCCCAGTTAACCCAGCAAAGAACAGATTTAGTTAGAGGAAGACATCAAATAGTTGAAGTGCTGCCATGGGGAATAGCAGTCAGCCTTCTTCCTCTCCTGGCTTTGGACGGAGCGAATCATGGACGGCAGAGTTGGGTCCCTAGTGAGGAAGCACGTTCATGTGTCTCCCCTGTGGAGTGGGTTGTCCTAGACAGATTTGCTGCATACACTCACCTTCCAGTCTGGCTTCTGTTGTGCCTTTCACGTCTTTGTAATCCTCCACAAAATCTAACTAAGTTCAAGTAAGTATTTAAATATCTTTTATTTACTTATTAAGCCAATATGTTATATTTTGAGGCTGAGGACCCTATACATCTAGTATATGTTTATAACCTTCCACAGCATGACGTCAATTGTTTTCAAAACATAGATATGGGAGAAAGGCAGCGTCAGTAACATCACCAGGAATCTTTAAAAGCGTGCGTCTGCCTTCAGCAACTGTGCTGCTGGTGGGTGCAGGGCAAAAGCTTGTGTGTGTGAACTCCTGCACTGACAGTGTCTATAAAGGGCTTTGGATCTGGTCCAGATTCTGCCGGACATGAGCTTTTTGAATTGGAAACCTTATAGTCTGACTTTCCCTTCGTGTGCTTCCTCACTTTCCCTGGGTTCTTAAATGCATATTCTGAGTATATGGTGCTGTGTTATGGCAGAAACACACGCAGTACCACTTCTTTTATATTTGGGGAGATCTCTCATACCTCCATGAAGCAACAAATGAACAATTTCAAATTAATCAAAGGTAATTTATGTGCATAACTTTAATGTGGAAAGCCGCAGTATTGTCCCTACTGGCACTTTTGGAAGACTAACGTGTAATAACTTGCTTAGACTATGATACTTTTGCAGGCCTTGTAGGCTTCTTTAGGGAGTAGTAGAATGGCTACTTTCTTTCCATTGGCCACTTGCCTTTGGCCACATGAGTGGGTAGGTGCAGCTCAGTTTGGACCAGAGTGGAGGAGGACAGTCTTCTGAAGAGCGGATGATGCGATTCCTTCCGAGTTCCTGGTGCTATAAGCTACTGACCTAGCAAATTGAAAGCCCCACACAGATCATTTGCAGGTTTAATATGCTCCTTTGTACTGTTTGCCCAAATAATATCGTGAGAGACAATGATCTGTGTTGCAGGCCAGTGAGGAGTGCACATGTGGAACTGAAGGGAACGTATTTGGGTCCACGTGTTGGGCTGGGGGCTGCATTATTATCCACATGCAGCCCCACCCCACTGAGAGCTATTTAAAACCTCACCTGCCACTAAAGTGATTGCATTTCACAGCTAGCTAGGCTGTGCATACTTTGTCTTTTCAGAAGAATCACACAATAAGCCAAATCTTACACACACATACGCATTCACACTCACACACGCACACTCTCTTCTCTCTGTCTTTATGGAAAATGGCTGCTAATCCATGATCATTTTTTTTTCCAGAAACAGGTTTTATGATAATATAGTAAAAATATTAAATTAGAAAATGCCTCACTAAGGGTTGTAAAACCTTACTACACTAGAGATAGGTAATTATCCCCTCTATAGCCTAAATGACAGTTTAAAAGAAATAAAAATGTTAGTGCTCATTACTTGCTTTTGTAGGTTGCAATAAAGGGTAAGTTAAATTTTAATTCAAGGAAGAGCCCCTGCTATCGACCTTCTACCTCAGGTCCAAGTCCTGTTAATTACTCTGTAGGTTATTCTGCGGCATGATACCAACATTAATATGTTTCTACAGTGGACATTCCCACTGGCCATTGAGACCAAGAGTGTGAAGTAGGGGGTGGGGAGATGTTTCAGATCAGTGATTCAAATCTTGATTCTTCATGTGATAGGGAGCAGGAATTACGTTGTTTTTTTTTTTTAAACCCAAGTTCATTATGCATAGCCTAAAGGGGACCTCAAGTATTACACTCAACACTTACCCTGGAGAATCAGATGGAGACAAGGTTAACCTGAAGGATTGATAGTTCAGCTTCTCTGCATGGCTAAATCTCAGCTAGCAGAGATGCTGTGGGGGAAACGTTCACGCATAGAAGGCTGGCTGACCCTCAGTCCCGTGCGGCTGTCTGCTGCCTGGCTTTTAGCTGGGTTTGGTTTTCTTGGGACGATATAAAGGATATGGGTTGTTTCTTTTCAGGGGCTTTGGCCTTTCCCTAAGCATTGGCACACATCTAGCCCCTGTCTAGGTGTGGGGACAAGCTCAGTGCTCCCTGCATCTCAGTCTCCGTACCAGGGTGAGAGACTTCCCAAGGAGAACGTGGACATGGTTTTACGGAGTAGGTATCCAGACTTAGCTCTTTCCTAAAATTGGCCTGCCTGAGGCTGGGCCTGTGCAGGAGGGGTGGGTTCTCCTTTTGCCTCACTTTTTGCCATTGTTCTCCTCCCACTGGCGAAAAGCCCATCTTTAATACCCCAGGGATCTCTGGCTGGGGTGGGGAAACCTCCAGAGCACCACACGCAAGGGAGGGTGGGAATACACATGTGTAGGGACTGAGAAAGGAGGTCCCTGCAGGTCAGTTTCCAGGTCTTTATTTTTGACAGTATTGCGAGAGAGTATGAGTTGTCCATTTATAAATAATTAGAATCCATTTTGAGTGGCAGATTACTATGTGTTTTCCCCCCCATACAGTTGAGAAGGAATTAAAAGAATTGAGTGACATTGCTGTGACAGAACTCTCATTCCTAGTTGCTTGTATATGTGACAGGTTTCTCAGTGCTAATACTAAGAAATTTCCAAGTAAGAAAACAATTATATTAGGACAGAAATTTATAGGGAAAAGTCAGATGGAAATATACAAGTTCAAGAAGAAAAAGATACTGTAGAATTTCCAAGTTTTAAGAGTGTTTATAAAAGTGTTGTTTAAATGTATAGTGATGGTCTCAGTTCATCATGATATAAAGATTCTATTAGACACCTTTACAAAAGAGATGTTAAGGGCTTTATTTTAAAGGTTAATATTCACACATTCTGGTAATTCTATCTTTTGTGACTATTTAAACTTAAGAAAAACATTATATGGCAATTTAAAATGGTGAGAGGGATGTATAGTATTATATGCACCAAAGAGGTGGCAAGAGCAGCCAAGGCTGGGAAGGGCTGGGTGGGCCTCTGGAGGTCTCACCCTGGGGGTGCTCCTGGGCCTGGGGTGGGTCTGCTTTGTCTGACTCAGGGATTGGGGCTGAGGGGAATGGAGAGAGGAAAAGGAGTGGAAGAGTGGCCAGGAGGTTGTCGCCACATCCTTGTAAGAGCTGGTGAGATCTGAAATAGCAAGGCCTAGAGAAGCAGCTAAATTTGAGGTGCTGCAAGATAAAAATGGCCCCTGACTGGTGGGTGAGGGAGGGCAGGGGAGAGCAAAGTTGAAATGGCTTGGGGATTTTTAGATTGAAATAAGCCTTATTCATATTCTCTCTCTCTGTAAAAAAAAATATATATATATTTTTTTTGAGATGGAGCCTTAAGCTATCCCCCTGGGTAGAGTGCCATGGCATCACAGCTCATAGCAACCTCCAACTCCTGGGCTCAAGCGAGTCTCCTGTCTCTGCCTCCCAAGTAGCTGGGACCAGGCGCCCGCCACAACACCCGGCCATTTTTTGGTTACAGCCATCATTGTTGTTTGGCGGGTCCGCGCTGGGGATTCGAACCCGCCACCTTAGGTGTACGTGGCTGGCGCCTTAGCCGATTGAGCCACAGGCGCCGAGCCTCTGTAAAAATATTTTAAGAGCCCAGACCACTGAGCTCTCCAGGTTGCTTTGCCGTGCACAGCTGCACGTGTTTGTCAGCTTTGCCCACCTGAGTGTGAAATGATGTTCTATCAAAACATGGGTTTCAGCATTTCACTCTCTGCTCCTGACACATGAACCCTGCTGTGGACAGTAACTGCCGCCGTGGGCCCAGGCACCACCGCCACCGCAGCAGAGTGAAGCATCTGCTCCGTGTAATGATGGGTCTGGGCCGGCAGGCAGGCAGGGTGAGTGGAGGGCTATGATTGCGAGGGGCTAAATAGATGTGCCTCCTTGTGTCCCTCCCTCAGACTGCGTCCTCTTAAAGTCACGTGGTCCTTTTTGTCATGGCAACTCTTCCCTCCATGCCATTTAATTTTTTTTTTATGGAAATGGCTAAAGAGACTTGTCACTGCTGGCACTTAGGCAGGCCGTGGTGTGAGGATGGGAAGACTGGGCAGCACCACTGTGTTTAGGTGCTGGCACTGGTGACCTGAGGCTGCCCGTGCCTGTCTGCGAGTGTCTGGGGCTGCCCTCCACCTCTGCAGGGCCTGTCTGGGCTGGTCACACGGATGCACATAGCAGAGGAACAAAGAGGCGAAGGAGTTCAGGGTGGACCTGCCACCTTTGTCTGTAGTTCAGGGTGAGGGTACCAGCAAATTCTTGCCATAAAATTTCTGTCATAAAATTGGAGGCCCATTGTTTTCCGGCCTGTACTTTTATTGTCTGTCCATCCCATAGTCCTAACATGACGAGGCTAGCTTACATTTTTGGCTTCTGCAGTTTCTTCTTTATGTTTTCTTTTTACCTTTTTAAAGCTTTGATCTGTTATTCCTATCTCTGGGTTTTCTAAAGGATAGTACTTTTATTCCTGCTCACACCTTTAGTAGACTGACTTTAGAAAAAGACTGTTGAAGTCTTGCTGAATCGAAATGGCTGTTTGTAGGGTGGGTTTGTGTTTTGTTTTTAAAGTCACATTTGCTGACAGTGATCCTAAAGTAATGAGAGCACTTTTCAGAGCCTCTTTTCTTAACCAGGGTACAGGCTGCTTTTTGGGGTTCGATGTTGAAAATACCAGAGCAGATGCAGCTTTCTTCCGGGGTTGTGACTCCCCAGCTCGTAACCTTAGCCCTGTGCGAGCTGCCCTCCCTCCGTGAGGTTAGTGGCTGCAGAGGGTAGACGTGGGTCGCCTGCCTCAGGGAGTGGTGTCGTCCGCAGACCCTCTCCTGGTGATGGATATTCTGATGTGGTTCTGACCTGATTGGAACCTGGTGGCTTCTCTTCTCCACAGGGAGGATCTGCTCCATATCCACAGGGGAAAGAGTTCTAGAGCTTCCATCACAAGGATAAGCGAGATCTTCACCCCCACCGCCTTTTAGGTTTTTCGGGTCTTGACAGGTGGCTTCAGCCAGATGTTTTTGTGTAGTATTTAATAGCAGGAACAGAGGTTGGAAGCAGTCAATTACTTTATTTTCAGGGACCCAAGACTGGCATATTACGAATTTTTTTTAACATCAAAACTCAACTCTAGAAATAGCCAATCATATTACTTATTAGACTGAGACTAGAGAAAAGGGAGCTGGGAAGTGGGGAAGAGCCTTGGTTCTACTCCTGAACAACTGCACATATGATAGTAATTGGAATCTTGTTGCTGGGTCATTTTCATTGTTTTTCAAGTACTGCCAAGTCCCAGAAAATGTATGAAAACTAAATTATATCCACCTACATCCCATGTCTGATTGAATCCTCCTCATTGTGTGGCAGTCTCATACATTCTATTAAAATATTCAATCTTGTTTTCTTACTTGAAGAACCTGTCTGTAAAGGGCAAACTTATAGAAAACTCATTCCCCAGAGACAGGGTATCCAGCCTCACTGGACTATTTACATATTTTACTATTTGATTCTCTGTTTCTGGGTCTTTTCCTTCTGTTGTATTGTGAATAAGAGATGTGGGATGCACTTTTAATTACACAACTGTGTTTTCAACTGAAAAAATAGATTGGGGTATTTCTCAGCTTTTTAGTTTTTTTTTTTTTCTACCTTGAACAGCGAACCTGCATGTTAACCAATTTGTTCTGTTTGTCTCCTAGGACAGAGCTGTATCGCTCTCTCTTTGGCCAGCTCCACCCTCCTGGTGAAGGCCACAGGAATTGATGTTGCCTGTGTCCCTTGCTACAGGCCCAGGCAGGGCCTCCCCCGACACAGCGGTGCCTTGGCCAGTTGGCTGCTCATCCAGTGGAGGAAACCATTGACCTTACGGGGTTGAGCTAGTAGGGAGATTCCTGGGAAGGTGCTATGCTCAAAACATGTGCCTAATACCTGCGAGGGCACTGGCCCTCTGTGCTCTTTAACTATCACAAATAAAGAGTGTTGTTACTGTCGTGGTACTGATGTGATTTCTTGAACATCTCAGAGTAAGAGCATCTTTACAGCTCTAGTAGGATGGCATATTTTGGGGAGAGTTTTCTTTTTTGTCCTAGTCAGATGACTTCCTCATATAATGTAGCATTTTACATTTTGTTGTCTGTTCACCCCTGACAAACACTTTTTGTACCTCAGTTACTGTCAGGAGTGCTGCAGTGAACATGGGTGTGCAGGTATCCTTTCAACCTAGTGGATTCAGTGTCTTTGGATCTGTGTCCAGAAGTGGGATTGCTGGAGCATATGGTAATTGTATCTGTAGTTTTGAGTAATTCTCTACTGTTTTCCCTAATGGCTGGGCTGATTGACATTCCCACGATGTGTGCACAGGGGGCTCCCTTTTCTCAGCACCCTTACCATCACTTGGTACCTTTCATCTCCCTGGTCATAGTCATCCCAACAGGGATAAGGTGATATTTCACTGTGGTTTTAATTTGCATTTTTCTAATGATTAGTGATACTGAGCATTTTCAAAATTAATCTATTGGCCATTTATGTCTCTTCTTTTGAGAAATGTCTGTTCAAGTCCTTTGCCTATTTTTTTAAAATGGGTTGTTTTCTTGTTACTGAATCATTTGAGTTTCTTACACAGTTGAATGGATAAAAGAAAATGCGTATATGCACATATGCAATAAAATACTGTACAGACTTTAAAAAGAAGGAAATTCTGGTTTTTGCTACCCTGGTTGAACCCGGAAGACACTCACTAATTAAGGCAGGCATAGAAGGACAAATGTCACTTGATCCTAATTATATGAGGAATCTAAAAAAGGCAAACTTATAGAAGTAAGGAGAATAGAATGGTGGTTACCAGATGGTGAGGGGTTGGGAGAGTAGGTCATGGGGAAATGTTGATCAAAGGGTACAAAAAGGTATGGTTTAGAGCAGGAAGTTTTGAGATCTATTGTATAGCCAATAATAATGTAAATTTCAAATGTCTCACCACAGAAGAAAATGAGGTGATGGATATGTTGGTTTGATTTAATCATTCTACATTGAATGTGTTTATCAGAACATCGCATTGTACCTCATGAAATGTGTACAATTATGATTTGTTGATTTTAAAAAGTATTAATTTTTTTTTTTTATAAGTTCACAGAAGGACTAATTCTTTTTTTTTGAGACCGAGCCTCAAGCCATCCCCCTAGGTAGAGTGCCATGGCATCACAGCTCATAGCAACCTCCAACTCCTGGGCTCAAGCGAGTCTCCTGCCTCCGCCTCCCAAGTAGCTGGGACCACAGGCGCCCGCCACAACGCCCGGCCATTTTTTGGTTGCAG
>CAUYQV010113032.1:0-16088 GCA_963574575.1 Galagoides demidoff
CCCCTGGGTAGAGTGCCATGGCATCACAGCTCATAGCAACCTCCAACTCCTGGGCTCAAGCGAGTCTCCTGCCTCCGCCTCCCAAGCAGCTGGGACCACAGGTGCCCGCCACAACGCCTGGCCATTTTTTGGTTGCAGCCAGCATTGTTGTTTGGTGGGCCCGGGCTGGGGATCCGAACCCGCCACCCCAGGTGCACGTGGCTGGCGCCCCAGCCGATTGAGCCACAGGCGCCGAGCCCCATTCATTTTCTTTATGAAAAACTTTAGAATTTATATTATGTCATTCTTAGATTTACGTAGATCTAATGTATTTTAAATGGATTATTACTGAGGTATGTGATCTTCATACATTGTGTACATAAGTCCTTTATCAGATACAGTTTACAAATATATTCTCCTGTCTGGGTGCCCAGGCTCACATCTGTAATGCCAGCATTCTGGGAGGTCAAGACAAGAGGATCACTTGGGGTCAGGAGTTGGAAGACCAGCCTGAGTAAAACTGTGACCCTGTCTCTACTAAAAATAGAAAAACTAGCCAGGCGTTGTAGCCGGCACCTGTAGTCCCAGTTACTAGGGAGGCTGAGGCAGGAGGATCACTTGAGCCCAGGAGCTTGCCTGCTTGCTTGTCTGTCTTTTGCGCTCTCTCTCTCTCTCTCTCCCTCTCCCTCTCCCCCTCCCCCTCTTCCTTTCTCTCTCTCTCTCTCTTTCTCCCTCCTGCCTCCCCCCTCCTTTTTTTAAAAAATGATCTCTGTCTCACTTTATTGCCCTTGGTAGAGTGCTATGATGTCATAGCTAACAGTAACCTATAGCTCACAGTAACCTGCAGCTCCTGGGCTTAAGCGATTCTTTTGTCTCAGCCTCCCAAGTAGCTGGGACTACAGGCGCCCACTATAATGCCTGGCTATTTTTTTTCTTTTCTTTCTTTCTTTCTTTTTTTTTTTTTTTTTTTTTTTTGCTTTGTTCTATTTATTTCTTTTGGAAAGCAAGGGAGGAGGTAAAAAAAGTTTGGTTTTGCTTCAGAGAGCTTTTCTTAAAGAGTGGTGATTCATTTTCATTATACATCAATATGGACAGACATTGCTCTTTTGGTTTTCATGACAATTAAATTCAAGATAATATGTGTACTATACATGCATGTTTTTCTGATATCCAGTATATTCGTTTGTGCTCTTCTTAATATATGGGAAGAACTGGTGCTCTGGCTTTAAGAATAAATTTTAAAAACCACAAATGTAACTTGTCTTTGATTTGGTTCTGGGCTAATTATTAATGAGCCATTCAGGAATAATGGCTTCAAACCTTTCATCATTCTGTGAAACTGCAATTAATTAAGAGTCCACTGATTGTAAGAACTATGCCACTAATAACAAAAGGAGAGAAGAATTCCAAGTCTGCATGCCAAGTTTGGAGCAAAATATCTGTAATATTCTCACTTTTGTATTTTTTTTTTTTTTTTTTGAGATAGAGCCTCAAGCTATCCTCCTGGGTAGAGTGCCATGGCATCACAGCTCTAGCAACCTCCAACTCCTGGGCTCAAGCGAGTCTCCTGCCTCTGCCTCCCAAGTAGCTGGGACCACAGGCGCCCGCCACAACGCCTGGCCATTTTTTGGTGGCCCGGGCTGGGGATTCGAACCCGCCACCTTAGGTGTACGTGGCTGGCGCCTTAGCCGATTGAGCACAGGCGCTGAGCCACATGACTAGAATCTTATCAATTCTTCCTGATTCTCCAGATTCAGCCCCTAGGGAGCGCTTGGAACTGGTTCCAAGGATTTTAGGCTCCTGTAGGAATAGGACAGAGGGAACCCACCCCTGGCTCACAAGCTTCCCTGGGTGGGTCGGAAGAACAACTGAGCCCCCACCCTGTGAAACATCAGATTTGGGACCCTGAATCTGGGATTAGCTTTATCCCCAGCTGTATACCTGCCCAAGCCCACTAGTCCATCAGGTCCTGCTTTTCTGCCCATCACATGGGGCTGGGGCTATCTTGGAAACTCCTTCTTTGTTCACTGCACAAAGATCTCTGCCTTGGTTCCACTAAATGTGAAACCTTAAATCCTGACACATTTCCTTTAAGGATCATAGATGTGAGGGTTGGTGTCATTTCTGTTCTGTCTTCCCTCTTGGGAGTCAGATAGAAGAGAACAACAGTTCTTTCTCTTCCTTCTGCCAGCCTCCGCAGTAACTCCATTGGACCACAAGGGGCCAAGGCTCTGGCAGATGCTCTGAAAATTAACCACACACTGATCTCGCTGAGGTATGTTACCTGCTGCTCCCAGGAGAGGGCCCAGAAAACCTTCTTCTCAGTGCCGCCTGTAGAGTGGGAGGCAATTCAATATGGTGGGCATTTGACACCAGCTCCCATCCTCTTTGGTACCAGGGATCTTGTATCCTAAGTGAGTTTCCAAGTTCTGGCTCTTTTTCAGTTTTTGAGCTTGTGTGTATGGCCTGAGCAGCAAAGAGAGGAGAAGTGGCAGAAGGGTACTAGAGATGGAAAGGCAGAATCATCTCTAAGAAAAACCTCTTATCCTCTGATGAAGGGGGAGATCTCCAAGGCTATGGTGTCAAAATTCCCCCGAGATGTTTTCTAGGACATTAAAAAGCCTACCTTCCAGAAGGTGCCTATGGTTTGGTATGGTTTGCTGTGTCCCCTTGAGGAGCTCGTGGTTGTGTCCATCCTTAGTTGAGTGGGTACTGTCATTTTGTTCTAGTTTTATTATTTTTATTAAAGTGAAACTTACATTTACCATGTTAAAGTGACATTTAGTACCTTCACAATGCTATGCAATGATCACCTCTACTAGTTCCAAAATATTTTCATCACTGCTAAAGGAGACTTGTACCCATAAGCAATCACTCCACATTCTCCCCTCCTGCCAGCTTTGGCAACCACCAATCTTCTTCCTGTCTCTATTGATTTACCAACTCTGGATATTTTCTATAGATGAAATCATATAATGTGTGGCCTTTTGTGTCTGCCTTACTTCACTTAGCATAATGTTTTCAAGGTTCATTCATGTTGTAGCCTGTATCAATACTTCTTTCCATTTTATGGGTGAATAATATTCCATCATGTGGACAGACCATAATTTATCTATTCTCTACTAATGGATATTTGGGTTCTTTCCACCTTTTGGGCTCCATGAAGAATGCTGCTATGAACATTCATATCCAGGTCTTCAAGTACCTATTTTCAATTATTTTGGGTATATACCTAGGAGTGGAATTGCTAAACTCCATGTTTAACCTTTTGAGGACCTGCAAGACTGCTTTCCATGGAGACTAGACTATTTTACATTCCCACCAGCAGTGTGAGGGTTGCAATTTCTCCATATACTTGCTGACATTTGGGCATGGAGTTTTTTAGCTACAAGGACTATTGATGACCTTGTCGTTGTTATCCAGAGAGCATAGGCACCTTGTTCCCAGTTGGGAGGCAACTGCTTACAGATTCAGAGAAAAACTACGCCCAAGCATTGGCAGGAAGGGCCATCTGTTTTCCCTTCCTGGTTAGCAATCAAAGCATGCAGTGGTAAGAACCCCTTCTCACTGAAGTCAGCTGCTGTCACCCATTGGGCCTCTGAGCCATCTTTTGGTGAGAGTTCAGGCCACCTCTGGGTGCACTTATTCTTGCCTCTGCAGCCTCCAGAGCAACACGATCAGGGATGATGGTGCCAGGTCCATGGCTGAGGCCTTGGCTTCCAACCGGAACCTCTCTGTGCTGCAGTAAGTGGACATGCTTCCTCTTGCCTCTCTTGCCTCCTCCCAGGGCCTCTCTGCCTATTTCTTGCAAGGGGGGAATGGATGGGGAAAGGCCTCTAAGGCTTCTGACTCATTTGGATGGCCCCTAGGACACTTGATGTTCACTGTTATCCAGAGAACACATACTGGGGAAATAATTTTATATAAATCCTCCTGCTAAGCTAGAAAAATCCTCTCCACAGATGTAGGAAAGAATAGTTTAGTTTTATTACTGGATAAGCAATGTAATGCTTATTATTAAATAACCAACTACAGTGTGCATTATGGGCAACCTGCCAATGACACTGCAAAGACAAAAAGAAATCTCACCCTTTCCTATAGCTGGGTTCTCAAGATAAACAGACAACTGTCCTCAAGCAAGAAGACCTGACAGCACCATTTGTCATCCACAATTCATCCTAAATTCAACTGATAATAAAGGTGGCCACCTGTGCTCCCTAATTTCTTTTATCCAAATGAAAAATAAAACTTCTCCTATCTTTATGACATGCAGGTACTTACCTAGAAAGGTACCTCAGGCTAATTTTCACAGAGGTAGGGAGGCAGGGACTCTGTCTTCCTTTGATGTTTCAAAGAGAAACATCCGAGTCCCTTATAAAAGATATTCCTGGCTGTGAAACTGGCAAGAGGTTGATTTAGCTTTTTAAAAAGATTTATACACATCTCAAAGGGACAGAGAAAGGATTTGCAATCTCAAGTTTTCTTAAGGAAATACTCTAAGAAAAGGTGTATCAGGGAGTGTCTCTGTTCTTTTTTGAACCAGGAAAAAATTACATTTTTTTTTGCAGTTTTTGGCCAGGGCTGAGTTTGAACCCGCCACCTCCAGGACATCGGCCAGCGCCCCACCCCTTTGAGCCACAGGTGCTACCCAGGAAAATTACATTTTTAAAAGATTTGTGGCTCGGTGCCTGTGGCTCAAGTGGCTAAGCTGCCAGCCACATACACCTAAGGTGGTGGGTTCGAATCTAGCCTGGGCCTGCCAAACAACAATGATGGCTGCAACCAAAAAATAGCCGGGCGTTGTGGCGGGCACCTGTGGTCCCAGCAACTTGGAGGCTGAGGCGAGAGACTCGCTTGAGCCCAGGAGTTGGAGGTTGCTGTGAGATATGGCACGGCACTCTACCCAGGGGGACAGCTTGAGGCTCTGTCTCAAAAAAAAAAAAAATAGCCAGGCATTATGGCGGGTGCCTGTGGTCCCAGCAACTTGGAGGCTGAGGCAGGAGACTCGCTTGAGCCCAGGAGTTGGAGGTTGCTGTGAGATATGCCACGGCACTCTATCCAGGGGGATAGCTTGAGGCTCTATCTCAAAAAAAAAAAAAAAAAGATTTGTATTTAGCCTCACATAGGAGGAAAGGCCCTGCCCTGTCTGTCCTAGGATTGCAGAGAAAATGAAGTAGCTCTCTAAGAAAAAGAAACCTAACAGAGGGTTTCCCTGGGGTCTCTTTTGGTGGAGGCAGGCTGCTGGCTGGTCTGGATGGGAGGCAGACTGTTGGGTGAGGGCCACAGGACTTGTCTAGGAAAGCCCCCACTTGGCAGGTTGCTAGACATCACCACACCCTCTGCTCTCTAGCCCCTTACAACAGGCCTCAGCTGCTCTGCTGCTTACTCTCCCACATAATGTCAGCCCACTAGCATCACTTTGGCAACAATCAAGACTTTTCCAGGAGATCCCTGCTCCTCTGCTGTGATAAATGGAGAGGGCACGCTAGTTGTCTCTGACCTTGAACCTGACCTGTCCTTGGTCTGGGAACAGCTATGGCCAGCTGTACTGAGGATACCTCTCTTCTCACACAGCCTGCAAAAGAACACCATTGGACCCATGGGAGCCCAGCGAATGGCAGATGCCCTGAAGCAGAACAAGAATCTGAAGGAGCTCATGTGAGAAATGCAGAAGGGCCAAATTTGCATGCTCAGTGTCCAACACAATGACAAACCCATCATAAATATTAGTGAGCATGAGGAAGGATGCATGGTTGGATGGTTGGATGGCTGGTAGGGAAGATGGATAGGTGGGTAGATGAGTGGATGGATGGGTAGACAGCTGGCTGGCTGGTTGGATAGATGGACAGAAGATTGGGTGGGTGGCTGAAGAGTGGCTAGATAGGGGCCTGGGTACATGGATGGGTAAGTGGCTGGCTTGATGGGTGGGTGGGTAGATGGATGGATGGAAAGATGGTTGAATAGGTGTGGGGATGGATGAATGAGTAAATAGATGGGTGGATGAGTGAGTGGATTGATGGGTGCGTGGATAAATGGATGTACTGATGGATGAATGGATGAATGGATAAATGGGTAGATGGATGGGTGCCAGTTAGTTGGCTTTGGACTCTAAAACACTAGACCAGTAGAATGGAAAACCAGGTTCCAAAGATTGGGTGAGCCCTACCTCTTCAAGCTCACATTTATTGCTTTCCCAGCTGACAGAAAAAAACCAGCATTTCCTGGCCATCTTCACATAAAGTATCACAAATTCTTTTTGCTAAAGGGCTGACCCTGCCTGCCCCCACCTGCTCTTTCCAGAGAGTCCAGAAGAACTTTGCTGCCTTGATCTCTTACAGTCAACTGCATAGAACATGGCCCAACAGGCCTCAGGCAGAACTGACTGTGCACTGGACACCCTTAAGACATCAGATTCAGCCCTCCCCTGAAGGTTTCCTGGGGCCCCCATCCCCAGGCCCAGCCTTCCCCAGGCTGCTGCAGGAGGCCAGCTTACCATGTCCCATCTCTCACAGGCTCTCCAGTAACAGCATTGGTGATGGAGGCACCAAGGCCCTGGCTGAGGCCATGAAGGTGAACCAGAGTCTGGAGAGCTTGGAGTAAGTATGCCTGACCACCGTCCAGGGGTGGTGATTCCCTCTGGGTTCTCCGTTCAGCAGATTCTGGGCTGGCAGTCCTGGAATAGGGCCACTTCCCTGCCAGAACTCTCATCACCCATCAGCTACACTTCCCTAGACAGGAGCTCAAGTTGGTTCTTGAGTTTTCAGAATGACAAGCTCTGAGTGCCTCTGAGAGGTAGGCACAGGTGGTTCAAGAAAGAGTTGGTGATGGTAGCCTTGGAGAGGAGTAGAGGAGTTTGGTGCTGCTTCCACACTGGAGAGAATCCTGTATCCATCTCTCTGGGGGATGCAGGCCAAGGCCACACCAAGGCCATACCAAGGCCATTTGGAGCCACCCACATAGAGACTGAGTTTGAACTTTAGGGCTCATTGCACAAACCCACTTGCCCTGATCTGGCAGGGGCTAGAAGGTGTGGGGAAAGGAAGGGAAACAGGGTTGAGAGCACTGTGGGTGGTGACCCTCTGAGGTCCTCCAACGCCTGTTAAACCCAGGGTCTGTGGTCCCAGGCTAGAGTGGGCAGCTCCCTCTGGGTCCCAGGACAGCCCCACCAAGGGTACTCTGTTCTGTCTACAGCCTGCAGAGCAATTCCATCAGTGACGTGGGAGTGGCAGCACTGATGGGGGCCCTCTGCACCAACCAGACCCTTCTTAGCCTCAAGTAAGTCCTGGCCTCCCTCTTCAGCCAGGTTGTCCCATTGATGGGGGGGGTCTAAAGGGACCTTGGCACTGGGAAGCCTGTTATGGGGAAATCTATGGCTGGGCAGTCTTCCTGGCAGCCTGTTGCTCTTCCTCCACTCTTAGGGAGCAGGGGACAGCTATAGCCCTCAGTGGGTCTGTTCTGCTGCCCCCTTCCTAGACACAAGCCTCTTGGGCACCCCTGCATGCTCGCTCACCTCTTGTCCCTCTGAAGTCCTGTCCTGTTGTGCTATCCATTTCCTCCTGGACTCCCTGCATTGTGGATGGGCATAAAGTGGGGATGCCTGATTGGCCAGCCATGGAGCCCAGCAGCTGGAACAGGCTTCTTCACACCTCAGCCCATATTGCTCAGGAGGCCAGGTCCCACCTAAGGATTCTTAGGCTTGTAGCAAACTAAATAGCTGGGCTTGTCTCCTGCCAGAGGCCATGTCTGCTGGGTCAGCAGCTCAGGGTCTTCTCTCTTTCCTCAGCCTGCGAGAAAACTCCATTAGCCCTGAGGGAGCCCAGGCTGTGGCTCATGCGCTCTGCACCAATAGCACCCTGAGGAACTTAGAGTATGTGACGGGGTCGGGGTGGGGGGTCCTGAGGGCTCTGAATGACCATGGCCACACCACAAAAAGCCCAGGGCTGAGGGTGCCATTATGACAGCCAAGCCCTGGGCACCGCTGCCATTCCACAGGGTTAGAGAAGAACCTGGTTGGGGAGGAGCAGCTGGGAGGCTGGGTATAACTCACACGAGGATGAGGCTGGCCTGAGGCACTGCCTCACCCAGCGGTGTGGACAAGTATGTGGGAAGGGCTCTGACAAGTGGATGTGGAGCTCCTGGGCGGCGTGACCCACAGGTAGCTCCACCATATCCTGGCTGTGTGACCTGTCATCACAACCACCAAGCTGAGCCTGGGACAACCCCCACTGGTCTGTTTTCAGGATTCAGTATAGCAATCCAGTTCCCATAAACATGAACTTGAAAACTTTGACATTGATGCTTCCTTGGGGAGCAGAGGGGATGAGTGGTCTGAATTCCCTGGTGACTGAGGACACAGGGCTTCATGGTTGGGCCCCACTCCTTTGCTCCTGTTCCTTTCTTTCCAGCCTGACAGCCAACCTCCTCCACGACCAGGGCGCACAGGCCATCGCAGCAGCAGTGAGAGAAAACCGTGCCCTCAAATCCCTTCAGTGAGTCTGTGGCTCCCTCGCCCCACTCTGTGTCACTGTGCAGAGCTGCAGGGCTATACCCAAATGATGTGTGAAGACCAGTGTGGCTTTGGAGCACCACCACAAGTCTCAGGGGCCTTCCCAGGCCCGCTAGCCTCCAGCAGGCCACGCTCTGTCCCATGTTCTGATTTCTAAAGCTGCTCCACAGACAAGTGTTAGGAGGTAAATGTCCATGGCTGTGCCTCATGGTGTCCCATGCTTCATGCACAGGCCATCTGGAGAGTCCCTACTTGAGCCTGTCCCTGTGGTCACCACTAACAGAGTAGGCATGTAGCCCCTTGGGGGACCAAGCCTGAGGAGGTGGCAGGAATTCTGCCACACCCTGCAGGACTCCATCCATTGTCCAGTTAGCTCTGCTGTGGGTCACCTGCTCACACATGTCTTACGTCTCCTCAGCTTGCAATGGAACTTCATCCAGGCCAGTGCTGCCAAAGTCCTGGGACAAGCACTACAGCTCAACCGGAACCTAACCAGCTTGGAGTGAGTATGGTGCCCAGGGGCTGTACAGAAGTGGGATCTGGAAACCTGGTACCCACCAGGCACAGGACTCCTTTCTGGGAGCTCCTTTTCCCCAGGATTCCAATGACCTCTTCCCCAGGCACCAAACCCCTGCACCCACACCACTCTACACCTCCCCTACGGTGTTTCCCAGGTACTGCCAGCTGCCTGTGTTCTCTCCCACAAGCCTGCTTCTTGGTTCCCAATCTCGCAAATGTAACCAATCAACCAACTGTTCCAGCTCTCACCTCTCACTCCCCACTCATCTCTAAGTCCTGGCCATTCCCCTCCTGCCATCCCTCCCACCCACTCTCTTACCTCTCCCTTCCTGTCACCATCCAGGCCACCAGCACCCTCACTAGCATCCCATAGCAGCCTCCACATTGCTATCCATCAATATTTCTGGAACATGAATCTGTCCCTGTCCTGAGTGTGGTCTTTAAATGGCTGCCCAGAACCTGCAAGATGAAGCACAGTACTGAGTATGGCTGACGAGGCCCCTTCAGATCTGCTGTCTTTTCAATCTCCCCAGCCTTGTTTCTCACCACTCTAGAAACTCAGCTCCACTTGTTTGGGTTTCTTAGATGTGCCAGGCCCTCTCCCATCTCATCCTTTGGGTTTTGGTTTACACTTTCTGTAACCACACTGGGGTAGAACACACAGATGGTCTCCTCTGCAGCCAGCATTTGGCCTACTGTAACTGCTTTTAATTACATCTTCCTTCTGAGTGGGCAGAAGGTGCCTCCTGCCTTACACAACACCCAGCACACAGACACAGATTGCTAAAATCATGAAGGGAAACTGCTCCCTTCATGCCAACGTCCATGTGAACTGAACTCTACCATTTACAGCTCTAGGGCTTGCTGTTTTCCTCCAGTGTGGGAGGGGGGAAGATGTAAAACCCTGACTAGTAAGAATATCCCAGGAATTAAGGGCTTTAATTTTCTGGTTGGCTTTGAAAAGCATACCATTTTTTTGTCCCAAGTCCCTGTTGTCAGTAATTTCCATGTCCCTTTTCTCCTTGCCTCTGCCTTCTGCTTGCCTTGTCCAGACTCATGCAGACTCCAAACCCCTCTGTGCATTAATTATGAGGCCAAGGGCTTTAATTGCTGTTCCGTAAGGGCAAGGTGACCCTGGGAGTCTAATGTTTGTAATGTCTGTAGTCAAATCTGGAAGGTCAAAACCCGGCAGGTAATTGCTAGAATGTTCCCAGCACCTCATGCACCTGAAGGGGTCATGCTGTGTCTAGTTTACAGGAGAATGCCATTGGGGATGAAGGAGCATCTGCGGTGGCCAGTGCACTGAAGGCAAACACAGCCCTCACTGCTCTCTAGTAAGTCCTTGTGCTTGGCAGTCCCAGAAACCAGCCCCTTTCATGCTTTTGTTTCCAAGTCAAGGAAAGTTCCACTTTCCTATTATAGGAAATATTAATATTAGCAATTGAGAAATCAAACATCTAGATAGAGGGGTACAGTGAACATTCTCCCCCAACCTTTCCAGGAAACTGCTTCTATTTCCTGTGTCCTTAGCATCCAGATCTCTGTCTTAGGCATCAGTGTAGGCAGGGGATAAAGCATTCAGACAGGTCATTGGCCAACAATTTTCAGTACTTTCTCCACTTTCAGCCCTAAGTCAAGGAGTGCTGAAAGTGAAGGGAGAGTCTGGAGGGAGCCAGGCTCAGGACAGGTGTAAAGGGAGGAGGGTACCACACCCATGCTGATCTGACCACAATACCCCTCAGTCTCCAGGTGGCCTCCATTGGTGCCCCAGGGGCCCAGGCACTCGGGGAGGCCCTGGCTGTGAACAGAACCTTGGAGATTCTTGAGTAAGTTTCCATTTTCCAGCTATATCTCTTCACCAAAGAAACAAGCTATTGATTCAAAATGGGTATAGGGCAAAACCAGTTTACATGGCAACTCAAATCATTTTAACAACCCTCATTTCAGATCAAGTACATGGTATGTCCAATTTCCCCATTCCCACTCCATCCCCTGTCCCAATCATCACTGTCACTTGCTGTCCTCTCCTTAAGCTTCTGCTCTGCCATTTGGCCTTGCCCAGGCTGATCTCTGAGACCTCAACTCCTGGTAGACTGGGTGAGGGGGCTCAGCGTGTCCCCATCATCTCTGTTGGGACCTGCTCCTGGAGTGCAGCCCCTCCTGCCTCAGCCCAGGTTTCTGTTTGGAATGGAAGAGGATGAGGGCTCCACAAAACACCCAGACTAGGCCAGCCTCACCTTCCTGCATGCCCTGCTCCCAAGAGCCCAGCTTTGTTCCTGGGTAAAGAGGCAGCAGCAGCAACTTTAACTGTAACCCTTGTCACCACTCAAGTCCACGTTTCCTCCACCAAGTAACACCACACTCACCTGAAGAGGTATCATAATCACCTCCCAGCCTGTCCCTATGTCTTAGGTTTCCTGTTTTTCCTGATAGCTTGAGAGGAAATGCCATTGGGGTGGCCGGAGCCAAAGCCCTGGCAAGTGCTCTGAAGGTAAATTCAAGTCTCCGAAGACTCAAGTAAGTGGTTGCAGAGACCAACCATTGTCCCAGGGCAGCAAACTTCCCTGCTGGGTCTTTTGGGATAAAATGCTCATCTTCTCTGTAGCTATTTCCTTCTGAGTATGAATCATTCGCACCGTTCTGATCGTTAAGGCCCACATTCCATTGCAGTTAAGTTTGCTTATTTGCTGAAGTCAGGAGTCAGACACTTAGCATATGCATTTAGGTCTTACATCCTCCATGGCACTTGGGTGGGACAATCTGGCTACTTGTAGATGCCAGTCTCAAGGGTCAGCTGCCATCTAGTGGTTACCATGGCGCCCATGGATAAATCAGCCCCAGAACTGCTGGTCCCTTCTGCTGCCCCCACAAGACAACATAGTGTTGGCTTCCTCTGGTGCCTCCATCTTCTCTCTGCCTAGTCTTCAAGAGAATTCATTAGGGATGGATGGGGCAATATGCATCGCCACCGCACTCTCTGGAAACCACCGGCTCCAGCACATCAAGTGAGTGAGGCTCAGCAGCTTCTGCCCTTTCTGCTCACCTTCAGAACTACTCCCAGGTCAGACCCCATCTTTGCCCGATTCTGGAATTCAGAAGACTCCCAGGCCCCTCAGCAACTCTCCAGAGAAACTTGGTCTAAGAGGGAGCCACCCTGTGCCTTGTCCATGGGAGGGGTCCTGGAAACAGAGATTCTGGCTTTTCTGTAGTGCTAACCAGCTTTGCTATGGAGAACCTGCAGGGTCCAAGCCGAGTCCTGATCTAACACTTCTTTTCCAGTCTCCAGGGAAATCACATCGGGGAATCTGGTGCCAGAATGATCTCAGAGGCTATCAAGACAAATGCTCCCGCGTGCACTGTTGAAATGTGAGCAAAACGAGTTCCTGGTTGACCAGGCAGGACAGGCAGAGACTCAGCTGGAAGCTTTTGAACAGAAAGACCCATCTCTGAGGGGCCCTCCTGAGATCTAGGAATGATGCTGATCTAGCAAGAGTCCTGGTCTCCTGAATGGAGGAAGGAAAGATACTATTCAAGGAAGTCGTGAGCTCCCCTGGTCCAGGATCAGTCTGAGCAGTGGCAGATGGGATACTCCGCTATAGCACAGACAAGGGAAGAGGTTGCCACCAAGGGGCTTGGGGACACAGGCCTGTAACCTAGTTCTAGCTTACCCTGAGGTCTTCATCTGCCCCCAACTTTAAAAAACTTTTATTACCACCCTTTTCTACTTACCTGGTTAAAATCATCCCACTCTGAAATAAGCTGCCATCCCCAAGTTCATTAAGAGCATCAGTTTGACAGGAGTGACAGAGGAGACCCTTTCTTTGCTTAAGAAGAAAAAAGGTTGTAGGTATAATCTTTATAGACACATGGAAAAATGGGAATATTGTGAAGACAAATGAAAGCTTTAATTCTAGGATTTTGGAAACAGACAAAAATGTTTTACAAGGATTTTGCTGCTTTGTAAGATACCTTAAAAAATCTCTCCAAGACATGGATGATGTCTGCCACATGTTATTTGGTCTCTGGCACACAGGTGCATTAAATGTTGGTACTTTAATAATGTTATTCTGTGTTAGGTTTTCAAAACCACTACTGTGCCTACAGTTTCCTATGAAGACAAGCAAGCTGAGCTTCATATGGATAAATTCCCTCAGCTGTTTTGTGGAAAGGAAAAAATTCCAAATGGACACCACAGCTCTCTTTCATCAACTAAATTAACTAAGCAAAATGCTTATAAAGACTATAAAGTGATTATCACTTAAAATGAATTTTTAAAGAGACAGGGTCTTACTGTGTCACTCAGGCTGGAGTACAGTGGCTCAATCATAGCTTACTGTAACCTCGAAATCCTGGCTTTAAGTGCTGCTCCCATCGTGGCCTCCCAGAGTGCTGGGATTACAGGCATGAGCCACTGCGCGTGCTTTTAAATTTGAAAAGGAATCACTATTCTCTAAAATGTTTCTTTAAAAATGAGTATTCACAGGCAGTGCCTGTGGCTCAAGGAGTAGGGTGCCGGCCCCCAAAACAAGCATTCACGGCTTGGCACCCATAGCACTGTGGTTACAGCGCCAGCCACATACACCAAGGGTAGGTCCGAACCCACCCTGGGCCAGCTAAACAACGACAACCGCAATAAAAAATAGCCAGGTGTTGTGTGTTGTGGCACACACCTATAGTCCCAGCTACTTGGGAGGCTGAGGCAAGAGAATTGCTTAAGACCAAGAGTTTGAGGTTGCTGTGAGCTGTGACACCACAGCACTCTACTGAGGGTGACATAGTGAGACTCTGCCTCAAAAAAAAAAGAAGAAGAAGAAGAAGAAGAAGAGTATTCAGGCTCGGGGCTGGTAGCAAGTAGTTAGGGTGCTGGCCACATATATCTGGGCTGGTGGGTTTGAACCCAGCCCAGGCCTGCTAAACGACAACTACAACAACAACAAAAAATAGCCAGGCATTGTGGCAGGTGCCTACAGTCCCAGCTACTTGGGAGGCTGAGGCAAGAGAATCGCTTAAGCCTAAGAGTTTGAGATTGCTGTGAGCTGTGATGCCACCACACTCTACCAAGGGCAACATAGTGAGAGACTCTGTCTCAAAAGAATATTCAGTGTTTGTTTCAACAGCAGATATACTAAAATTGGGGCTTTGCACCTGTAGCTCAGCAGTTAGGGCACTAGCCACATACACTGGAGCTGGTGGGTTTGAATCCAGCCTGGGCCTGCAAAACAACTACAACCAAAAAATAGCTGGGCCATTGTGGTGGGCACCTGTAGTCCTAGCTACTTGGGAGGCTGAGGCAAGAGAATTGCTTAAGCCCAAGAGTTTGAAGTTGCTGTGAGCTGTGATGCCACAGTACTCTACTGAGGGCGACACTGACGACTCTGTCTCAAAAAATAAAAATTGGGGCAATACAGAGAAGATTAGCATGAAATAAGAAAGTATAGAGGAAAAAAATCTTTTAAATGACTATTCAATAGAGAGGAATTATCATAGATGTTAAACCAGGGATTAAAGCCTGTTGGGGAAGAAGATTATCTACACAGTCTCAAAATATCACCCCACAAAGGTGGTATCTTCATCTACAAAGAGAAAATCCCCATCTACAAAGGGAAAAAGGCACCTTAATCTAAATCTGGCAAATGCAACCCTAATAGAACTGATTAAATTTAACATTATGGGATAAGTGAACATCATGTGCCCCTGATCTGAGGCAATAAGGACCCATCACTGATGTGGTATTCTTGCCAAACAATTAGACAAAATCCAAATTCTGCAAAACAACTGGCCTGACCTCATGAAAAACATAGGTGGCTAGAGAAAGTTTTAAATGAAAGGAAATTAAAGAAACATACTTTAATACAAGATTTTTGAAGATCCTCACCCAAGAGGGGAAAAAAATCAACCATAAAAAACATTATTTGGAAATTGGGAATGTTTGAGCATTGATCTTATAGTATTTATTACTATTTCTTGCAAAATATTTTTGCTTGGTATAGAACTCTAGATTGAGGGTTTTTTTTTCCCACGGTTTTTAAGATATTTCTCTGCTTTCTGGTTTGCATTGGTTCTGCCTGAGTTGAAAGCTTGGCAAAACTGATGAGAGGTATAGTACTTAAATGATAGAAAAGTTGTGCCCTACAAATACCTGACACTGAAGAAAGCAGTGGAGAAAAATGAGCCCGCTCTCCTGCCCTCCCTCTCTCTTTAAACAATGATCACATACCTTTTACCTACTTGAAATAGTTAAGGAATTCATTCTGTGGTCATGAACAAACCAAAGCCAGCTGGCCCACAGAGACCATTCATTATCAGAGCACAATTAAAAAGAGAATTTAATTCATATCCACATAGAAAGGACTTCCATTCTAGGCAGGAGGTAGAACCTTTGGTTCCCTTCTAATTCTGGAAACAGATATGAAAAGAGTTCTCCAAGGATTATGCCACTTTGCAAATTACCTTACAAAATCTGTGTGTAGACCAGTGCAGTGTCTCCCACCTGTAATCTGGGAGGCAGAGGTAGGAGGATTCCTAATGCTCAGGCGTTTGAGACCAGTCTGAGCAAAAGTGAGACTTTATACCAAAAATAGAAAAATTAGCCAGGTGTTGTGGCAGGCACCTGTAGTCCCAGCTACTTCAGAGGCTGAATCAGGAGGATTGCTTGAACTCAGGTGTTTGAAGTTTCTGTGAGCTAGTCCATCTAACACAGTGGTTCTCAGCGACCTAATGCCACAATGTATTTTCATTGTTAAAAAGGGGTCGCGACCCACAGGTTAAGAACTGCTGATCTGGCTCGGCGCCTGTGGCTCAATTGGCTAAGGCGCCAGCCATGTACACCTAAGGTGGAGGGTTCGAATCCCTAGCCTGGGCCCACCAAACAACAATGATGGCTGCAACCAAAAAATGGCCGGGCGTTGTGTGGGCGCCTGTGGTCCCAGCTACTTGGGAGGCGGAGGCAGGAGACTCGCTTGAGCCCAGGAGTTGGAGGTTGCTATGAGCTGTGATGCCATGGCACTCTACCCAGAGGGATAGCTTGAGGCTCCGTCTCAAAAAAATAAAATAAAATAAAATAAAATAAAATGTTCCATTTTCT
>CAUYQV010113033.1:0-39794 GCA_963574575.1 Galagoides demidoff
TCTTACAGGGGTACAAGTGAAACTCTCTAAGAGTAGAATCAGAATGTTTTAAAACTATAACTGAGAAAATGACATGAAGGCTGTGTTGACCAGTTTGATGGAAGTATTTCGGATTGCATGCGAAAACCCCACACTGTACCCCAGAAGTACATTAATGTACATAGTTACCATTCAATAAAATTAAAAAAAAAAAACAATAACAAGTACTCTCTAATGCAAATATGGAGACAATAAACAATAAATAAGGGGAATCTTTTAATTTCAAATAACTCTAAGAAAATTAAATTATGAAATAGAAACATCAGATAAAATATTAATTCTCTTAGGAGACATAATTTATTAGAGATTAAAAATCCCTTATATAAGTGTAATTTATAACTTCATAAAAGTCAAATGTATGTTATAGTCATAAATAAGAATAGGCCATAATTAAGAGAGAAAAATAGGATCTTGAGAATTTGAAACTTGGTTACAAAAGTAAGAACTAAAACTAGTAAAATTCACTTGCAGAATTAAGTAGAATAATGAAAAGTTTAAAAACAAATTTGACCTGAAGATTTAATCTGAGAAAACACATTGATACTTTAACTGTAATTTCTATAATGCAAGCTCCAAGAGCAGAGAATAGAAGGAATAAAAGAAATAAAATAATCAAAGAAATAATAGAAGAAAATTAAGGTTTAGAAAAACATATTGAAAGGGTTCACATTAGCTAAAGAGAGGTAATAAAAAATATCATCTACAATAAGTCAGGTGATATTGTAGATTCAGGAATCTGAGGAACTAAATAAAATTGACTGTCATGAACAAGAAATGATAGGATTCAAATAGATGAGGATAATTACATTTCTGCTTATTGGGAGTATAGTGAATAATTTATCCCTAATTTAATTCATAATTTCAAAGCAAATATCAACTTTAGTAAGACTTTAATGAAAATCGACATGCTGATTTTTTATTGATACATAATAGTTGTATATATTTGTAGAGTGCATTTGATACTCTGATAATACATGCATACAATGTGTAATGATCAAATCTAATTATTTAGGATATCTATCATCTCAAACATTTACCATGTCTTTGTGTTGGGAACATCCTAAATCTTTCCTTCTAGCTATTTAAAAATATCCATAAATTCTTGATAATTATAATCACACTACTGAGATATTAAACACTAGAACTTATTCCTGTAATGGAACTATATTTTTGTGCCCATTGACCAACCTCTCTTTACATCCTACCTCACCCCTCCCAGCCTTGGTAACTATCATTCTACCCTCTATCTCCCTAAGATCAGATATTTTAGCTCCCCAAACTAAGTGATGATGTGCTATATTTGTCTTTCTATGCTTGGCTTTATTTGCAGTGACATGGATGGAACTGAAGACCCTATTTTAATGCTAATTTTTGTTAAGGAAACCATGTCCAAGAAAGGAAAAGCATATTCTTTCCCAGATTAAAATATACTATATCATTATAATAGAACAGGGATTGTGTTTGCTTAGAATTAGAATGTTTTTTCTTGTTTTGTTTGATTCCATTTGGGTTCATCAGGACACAATGTGCACGCTGTTTATTTGGGAGTGCTCTTGAAACCAACACTTGAAGAAGAAGCAGGATTGGACAGTTGAAGTTGACCTGTGATACAGACCCAATGGTTGCTCCAGCCCACCCTATGAAGAGTTCTGGAACGTGAGTGGCTTTTCAGAGTTGTCCCCAATTTGACAAAGATGGCCTTTCTACTCCCAATTGATGGGGTGTTGGATAGAGACTCCCAGGATAGGGCATGTCCTTGGGTGAGGCTGCTTTCTGCGGCTGAGGCACTCTCTGAAGGGCCTGGCAATTACATCAGCTGACCCCAGCAGCTGAGGACAAAAAGTGCTTGCTTAAAGCAGGAGCTGGAGGGCAATTAGATGTCCCCATAGAATGTTAATGATAAATTTGCCAAAACTCTTTTATGTCCTTTCTTCTCTACCAGAAAACACAAAAGTCAGTGACAGTTTGGATAAATGTCTCCTTCATGCCTTTAAATTTCCATGTCTATAGCTCATGTTGAGCTTTGAAATATTTAAACATTGGGAGCTACCAGAGAATAACCATAGTGGATGCTGCTACGACAATCACTACAGTATTAATTTTTAATTAACAAAATTAATATATGTTCAATGAATAAAATTAGCAAATGCAACCAAAGACACAAATATCACCACCAGAAAAAGTAAATAAAAGTAAAAATCATTAATATAGGTATATTTGTCTAGACTATTTTCATCTTTTTATCATGTTTTCTATGCTTTTTCATTAATTATTAAATATATTTGACATTTCCTATATGACACATGAAAATATCCTTCCATGTGAATAAATATGTAATACGTTTTTTCAGTTTGTCTCTGGCATACCTTTAAAAGACATATGATATATTTAATTAACACTTTAATGGGAGGACTTTATTTTATTATTTTCCCATTAGAAACAATTTATAAATCAATGAGTGTTTGTGTATATTCACTCGTGTGTGTGTCAGATTATTATTTACTTATGAAAATGAAAGTTTTGTTGTTTCTCTTATTTAAGTGGTACACTTGGGCATTGGTTCATTTCATGTTTTAAGAGTAAACCAGCCAAAATAGACTTGTGCCCAACCAAGGTCTGATGAGGTTGTTCACAGGGACAGCGGCAAATGGCAATGTCCTCAACTATAGACCTTTGACTGCCTGCGAAGTTTCGTCAGGCAAGAGCGGATAAATATTAAAGACAAATAGCATGAAAATATGAAGGGATCATTTCAATAGAGATGAATTTAACAGTGAATTTAATGGCTTTCTGAAAGATAACCTTTTTCAGATTTCTAGTTTTTCCCCACCTCCTTCAGTAAAACAACACAAGTAAACAAGTAAAGAGAAAGGATATCCAGAGAGTTTATGATGGTCTGGAGGTTGATGCTGATATTGGAACAGAATGGAAACACCTAACACAAACTTCATCTGTAAGCAGAACTGAATAGGATCATTTTGTGTCAGAGATTTCTCTTCCAATGGGAAATAAAAGATTTTCAAATTGCCTATGTATTATTAAAGCATAATGATTGTTAGTGTGGTAAAACTGAAGTTTCCTTTGTACAGTTTTAAGCATTTATTACCTTTTGTTCTGTTCCAACATAAAATACAAAATTAGTTTCCATTTTCATTCCACTACAGTAATGCCTGATTTAAAACTCCTTTCTCTTTATTCCCACCGTCATTTCTCACATCTGGTATGGATTAAACACCACGAGACACGCGGTCTTTAACTCTGAGCCACAGAACAGAAATTTGATAGCTCATTCTTCTCTGAATTCTACATTTATGAGAGGGAAAGAGAAGTACTCAATTTCCTCCAACATTTTAGCAGCCTTTATTCTTCTTCCCACCAAAATGTTATGTTTTCTTAGTGCTTAATGAAATGGACTATTGCGTAGTTACACAACGGATACGGTCAGGGTACTGATGTATCCCTAACAGTGCTTCCAAGAGTGGGAATACCAAATCAGCTGGACATGAACAATTGCACAGAGAAACACAAAACTCAGGGACAAAACGAACTGGATTTTTTAAACTTTATATCTCAAGGAAAGAGAAATATAGAACGGTATTTTACAATTGGTTTTATCAAACCACCTATCAGCTTATGTAAGTGTCGGTGATTACAGTTACTGTGTGTAATCTATGCGTTACTGTGGAAATAACTGAAGTTCAACAAAATATAAAAGTGCCGTCTTGATCGTGATGCTAAACAGTTAACAAAATGACATCTTTATTTAATCAGGAATTTGGTTGGTTACTTGCATTTTATTGGTACCAAGCTGTTGGTTAAGTTGTTAACCAAAGTCTGGTCAACAAGAGTCCTGCTTAGAGCACTGTCAAATTGCTTCCCATGGGCTCAGGTTGTGGTTTTTGGCAATGGTGTAGGAAAATTGAGGCAGCCAAAGTGTTCTGGATATTTCTCCTTGAACACAGAAAACCTCCTCAAAGCATGGTGGTTTCACTCGTACTCCACATCACACAGCTGCCTGGTTCTCACGCTTCCCTAGGAATCTGAGCAGTGATGTTTATGTTTATTTTGGCTGATCTGAGATACGATCCAATAAGAAGTGTTGAAGCTGAAAATTTTATGGGGATCAAGGGCTCGGTATGACCTTTTTCCTTTTTGCTCACTCCTTCACTCATTTTATTCTCCATGGCTGTTCCAATTTCCTCTTCTCTTCATCCCATGTATCTATGTAACATGAGGACAGAATTTAGTTTTAAAAGCGTTGAGCCCGTCCTCTATGTTTATCCAGTTGCTGAAAGTGTAAATGTGAAAAGGACTTAGTTCTGGCTTTAGTTCTTCCCCCAATTTCTGTCATTTTAATCAGGTCACTTAAAACTGTGGCAGCTAAAGGGGTACCTCTACGAAAGCAATGGGTGAGTCTTCTCGGCTCTGTAGCCTGAAGGATAGACGAAGCAATGCTAAGTTTATTTTATTTTATTTTATTTTGCCTCTTGCTTATCATTTTAATAAAAGGAATTGAAAACGAGCATTTCTGATTTCATCATACACTAGAAACATAAATTTTATTTTTGATCCAGTCTTCAGGGCAGCGTTTATTACAGCTTCTATAAATTCTTGCTTCAGTGAGACCACAGCCAAATAGTACAGATTTTACTTTTTATATAAGTCTGTTTCCCAGCAGAAAAAGGTACCAATTCATGGCCTTTGGTAAGGCAGTGCTTCCACTGATAACTAACTACCTCAACAGGAAAGGAGCTGGGGGGAATAAGCCCCAAACCACATTTCCTTCCCATTCCTGGATGTCTGGCTAGGAGCCCACTATTCTAGCGTTAACTAAGGATGAAGGGTAAAAAATTATTCTTGTCATCTATATAGTTTTTCAAAATATTGTTCAAAAATTGATGCATTTATAGATACTTTTAAAATAAGTGTTAACAATTCATCCTTCAGATAATATATTTTTAATTTTTGTCTCAAAATTGTAGAAAATTTGGAAAGTAGAGAATTTCCATCAACCCATAGATCCTTACTAAGATAAACCACCTATTGATATATTGACCTATTTTGCTCCAGAATTTTTTTCTCTACACAATCCTTTAAGTGTCAAGTTAAACAAAACTAAAGAGATTGATAATTTTAGAATTATTTGGAAAATTCAATCTGCTAAGGTGCACGGACAATTTTAAAGAAGTTAATATGTCATCCAAACTTATTTAGAAAATTTTTGAGGTCTCTGTCCCAATATTTCTTTTAATTTAAGTTTAATATATAATTAACTTATTGATATCTTTCTATAGTCATATTACTATTGGTTTAATGCTTGTCTGACCTTTCCTATGCAGTGATAAATTTATTAATTTCCTTCCCATTTTTAGGCAAGACCATTATCACCCCCACATAGTAGTATTTTTGTTCAGCCATGGACATATCTTCACAACTGAATTATTCCTCTGTAATATTTGAAGAAGTTGTATTTTTCTCCAAGTGGATGTAGTTCCTTTAGGACACATTGGTGGAGAAGGAAGACCATGTTTCAGAGCTCATTCACTCTCATTCCTCCCCCCTTTCTTTTAGTTTCACAGAATCCAAAATAGCATCTTTCAAAGTAAATGAAGTTAGTTAGTACTTTTCTCACCCACCTGTATCAATGTGATTTTGTTATTTATTTGTAATAGAGTAAAGGTTCATTTCACAGTCATTCTTTTCTATGGGGTTCTTCTGAAGTTCTGGTTGAATGTTTTACGACTTTATCCACAGTACAAGGCACTGTGGTGTTACAGTTCTAGGAGTTCTGACTAACACCTATTTTTATATGCATCACTATCATTAGTGTACAGTACGATTCCATCACCTCCCAAATTCTCTCATGCTATTTCTTTCCAGTCATTCACCTCTTTAGGCCTATAAATATGTCACTTCTTTTAAAACATTTAAAATCAATTAGCTTAAGAAATGGTGCTTAATACTTCTTTCAATTTTTTGTAAAAATTACTTTCTCATTTGTAATTTATAATCTATAATTTCTCATTCTTTCCTCATTGTATTTAATGTGTTAAATGTTTTACTGGCTTCCTGCCACAAGATTTATTGATAAATTGTCCTGATACCTTATTCATGGAACTTTTTCTCAATCTCCATTCGTTCATTGCTATATTTTTTTAATTTGATTTTGAGTGCCATCTCCATTTTTAAATTCACCAATGTAATTTATAAAAATTTCTTTAAATTGTTCATTAATTTTTCTGTTGGAGAAAAAAGAAGCCTAATAAATTATAGCAATTCATTCAATCTTGTGTTTTATGAGATATGGTTTTGGCTACCCCAGGAAGTAAATATTATTATATCCAATTTGTGCTTACAGGAGATTAAATTGGTCATAACTATGTCTTCAGATTTAAAGAATTAAATATATCTGAAAAAGATCAAAACATGGAAAACAAACAAACAAACAAACAAACAATACCTTTAGAGTTACTCTAATTCTGGAGATCTGAAAAGACAGTTGGGGCTAACTATTGGGTTGAGAAGTAGTACTGAATTCAGTACTTGAAATACACATTTTTTTCTGAATGTACATTTGACTTGGGTTGACAGACATACAAGCACAGATACAGAAAAACACACACGTAGACATACATACACACCACACAAAAAATGTCAATAGACTATTTTCTCATTTGTTAGTAGCTGCATATAGAATATTTATTTTATGTTATTTATAAGAACAATTTTCCTGCATTACTGTCTAGCTAAAGTGGGAAAATTTGACCAATTACATTTCTGATATTCACAGGATATCCCAGAGGATATATTGTTTATAGATAAAACAAAGTCCTAACAATGTGAACAAAACAAAATGCTTTAACATATAGGGCTCATTAGGCCATAAAAACAAATAACTGCATGAGTTATAATCAGTGATCATAATGCTACTATTTCCAACTCAAGAATTTCACCAGAATCACAGTCCTAACCCAGACTGGGACTTATTCACACATGATGGAAGTAGTCACCAAAATATTTGAGATTTGTGTCTCTTGGATCTGAATATTAAGGTTCATTAAAAATGTGGCTGTAAGATAGGAGATTTCCCAACATCTTCTCTCTTCATCATTCTTCAGTTTGTTTTGCTTTGTGAGGTTTTATTGTGAGATTTGCCTCACAGTATTGTAAGATGGTGAAAGATGGTAGTTGTCAGGATTTATTTTCAATATTAAATGAAAGTAACACATTTAGGAGCTGTAACATATGTTAGAACTTTTCATGGATAGCGTATTGGAAACAAATTTAACTTTTTAAGAAGCCCTTTTAAATTTGAGTTTCCATATTATTTAACAATACTCAGTTGTTTCCAATCATGACAAGCTGTGCCAGTTATAAAAATGCATAAATGCATATAAAGTTTCAATTATAGTTCCTTAAATACCAGAGTACAATTGCATTAACTCCTTGCTTGTATTTCTCTGTCAAGAAAAGTGGTGCTTTTTTGATTACTAACTGAAAACAGATCTAGCTTCGAATTACTAAGATATTTTATTGGCATTAATTTTTTTTAACATTATTATTAAGATGGATTTGCCACTAATTTTATGTGACATCATTTTCTTTTCTATTTCATCAGAATATAACTCAATATTTAATGTACCTTTCAAATAGTAAAAAAAAGTAAATATTTATTGAACAAATGATAATAAATGATTTAAAAATACAAGTTGGTTAAAAATCATATTTTATCTGAATTCGAAACAATGAATCGTAAGGAAAAATATTGTATGAAATGTAAGACAATGTAGTAAGCACTGAAATTAAACAGACTAGCAGGATTTAGGTAATCCTCTAAAAATTTAGCTGCAATTTTGTATTTTTATATATATACCTTATAATTCAAGTTAAGTGTCAGATTTGGTGTTTGTTCTCCTACTAGTGCTGAAGAATATGGATTTTTTTCAGCAATAGATATAATTAGAGAGCAGCTGGACTTGACTCAACTGGAAGATTTGCTAAGAATTTAAAGAATTAACCAAAAAAAGAGTGAATAAGTGTACATTTTTTTTTTCTGATTGATTGTTTTTTCCTAGACAAGTGAGGGGCATAACATTTAGTTTGTATTCTTCTGTTTTTTTATCTTGATCCTATTTACTATGTTGATTATTAAGAGATGAAGCTTATTGATATGTCTGCAGTAGATATCCTCTTCAGTTGGGATAATTGAGCTGAAGATACATTAAAAGTTACAATTTTGAAAATATTTATAGTTAAAGCACATGTCAATGGATTTCCATGTGATCACAATAGCCAGAAATATTGTTTTTCTCTTTCATCCAATCTACTGTCATGTTGTTTTTTAAATCCTGAGTAGCTAAGTATTATTTATAATACAGAATACTGGCTTTCACAGAATAAACAACAAAGTTTCATCAATGGGAGAAATCGCAGTGAAGAAACTCTTTACCATGTTTTACTTATATAGGACAGGATTACCTAAAAATAATAAAATAGTTTTCAGTGAAGACAACTTTCACATGGTTAAGGCAAAGGGTTTTACCAGGTAAGCATGAAAAATACTTTATAAAATACATACTAAAAATCTTAGTAGCAAAAGAATCCAGAAAAATAGGGCTGCTTCATATGGGTTTTCATATCAACTGATGACACGATTATCCCTTTCATTGGATCATAAAAAGTGGCTACTTTAAATATGTAAAACATTTTAATAAAGTCAGTAATGAAACAAAAATACAACTTTTCTAAACCTCTCATTTAACCAAATTTATTTAATTTGTCTTGTGTACAGAGATATAATTGTGTGTTTTATAAAACTGGAAACCAGTTAAACACTAATAAAAAGCCAGAGCATTAAAAAATTTCCATTTTTATAAGGAAAAAAAATGAGGCTTGGGTCATTAGACTTTAATAGCTTTTAATGCCTTGGGACATTGAAACAATTACCACTTGGAGAAAATGATTTAGCTAGCTGCGAAAGCTATCCAGGAACAGCTAAATATTTATAAATGTTTTTCAGATTTGGTCTGTGATTTTAATGGCCATCTCTGGACAGATGATCAACCTTGATACTGAATTGTTTCACATTATATGGAGCTTTTCCTAAGAAAACAAATTCTTTGGCGCTCTTACCAAATAGAGACGTAATTAACACTGTACCCAACCATAAGGGCACATATTCAAGACAAAGTAAATCTCAGAGCCACTATTTCAATTAAGTCATTAAATGTGATTCTAAATCCTTGAAAAGCTAGTTGTAACTTTTCTCTTTAAGTATGAGTCTTTTAAAAGTGTAGTCATGCTGGTTCAGCAAAAAATCTTGTGTGTCCTTTGGAGGAAAACACTTCCTAGAAAACTGTTCTTCCTTTTTTGCAGAAAACTTTGACAATATGGTAGATGTCTATAAATCTCTTTGTGTAATTACTAATTATATACCTTGCTGAGTGTTTATTTCAAAATATTAGGAGGGTAGAAATGTTTCTGTTACATGGATATTTTGCCTCATGCTTCAGTTATGGCTTTTAGTGTGTCCATCACCAGATCAGGGTTCACCGCACTGGACGGGGTAAGTCTTTACTTCTCACTCCCTCCCACCTTTCCCTCTCCCTCTTGTTTTCCAATGTCCTTTACATCTCTTTGTACCCGTGAATGACCATCATTTATCTCCCAATTATGAGTGAGAGCATGCAGTATTTGTTTTTCCATTCTTGAGATATTTCCTTTGGCATAATAGTCTCCAGTTCCATCCAAGTTGCTACAAAAGATATCATTTAATTCTTTGTATAGCTGAAGTAGTACCATGTAGTATATACATCATGTGTGTGTGTGTGGGGGGGGTTGCATGCCACATTTTCTTAATCTGCTCATGAACTGATGGGCACCTGGGCTGATTCCACATCTTTAAAATTGTAAATGGCGCTGCGATAAACATTAGAGTGCTGATATCTTTCTGATAAAATGACTTTTTCTTTCTTTGTGGAGATATCTAGTAATGGGATTGCTGGATCGAGTAGGAAGTCTGTTTTAGTCTTTTGAGGAATCGTCATACTGTTTTCCATTAGAGGTTGTATGAATTTACAGTCCTACCAACTGGGTGTAAGTGTTCCATTCTCTCTACATCTATTCCGACATCTATTGATTTTTGACTTTTTAATAATGGCCACTCTGATAGGAGGAAGTATTGTCTCATTGTAATTTTAATTTGCCTTTCCCTGATGATTTGTGACGTTGAGTATTTTTTCATATCATTTTTGGCTATTTGTCTATCTTCTCTTGCAAAACTTCTGCTCATGTCTTTGCATACTTTTTAATGAAATGGTTCATTTTTTTTCTTGTTAATTTGTTTGAGGTTTTTGTAGATACTTTAGCAGATGTGTAGGTTGAGAATGTTTTCTCCCTTTCTGTAAGTTGTTTAGTCACCCTGTTGATTATTTCCTTTACTATCAAGAAGCTTTTCATTTAATGATGTCATTTACCATAACCTCCAATTTAAATCTTTTTAAATAAATAATCAGATACTAGAGTGTAAAAAGTACAATATGAATCATAAGAGGATCTTTTACACATGGGGCTTCCCTTCCCCTGAAAGTTCAGTAACAAATGTCAAGTTCCATTTGCATGTGGAAGTCCAGTCTATTTCTTATATTTTGAGGGATCCATTAAGAAGAAATCTAGCTTACTTCTTAAATCCCTTCTGGTCATTGGTAGTTAATTTTTCCCTCTACTGTCCCTCTCACTCTCATGGACTACTTTTCTTCCCTTTACTGTTCTTTTCTTTCTAAAACTAACATTCCCAGCATGTCACTGCTTACCTGAATTGTTTTGGTGTATTTTTTTTTCAGAATGTAGTTAAGACAAGGTTATAATAATTCATAACACATTATTGAAATACTTGTAATCACCAGTTATAATGTACACAAAAAAAAATTGGAACCGAATTTTAGCATAACCAATGGTAAGATGCCATACATGAAGTCAAACTCTGAGTTTTTCTATAATGTGTACTCATGTAACAAGATTCAGACCACAACCACAATATGAAGGCCTTTGGGTGTGGCTCCTCAAGTTGAATCTCCATGAAAATTAAAATAGCATTTAATTACCTTGTACTTTAACACTCATCTTCCAGAAAATATACTAATAACTTTTAAGTATGAAACTTTGTTTAGAAAGAAGAAGAAAATAAAAAGCTTTTATATTTGTATATCTAACCGTATATTAAAAAATAACCAAGATCTCTACTAATATGGGGTTATTTGTGGCTTGGTCTGTGATAACGGGGCTGAGCTGTTCTCTCATGTCATGGAAGGTTATTTCTACTGCAAGGATCAAGGTAAGTCTTAGAACTGTGGTAATAAGGAGATTCATTACCCCGTCAGGGTCTGAGCTGTGAGGATTGGGAGGTGGAAACTCTTGTGAGGAATAGGCTACATTGGACCTGAAGGAAAACCAGAAATATAAATACTCTTCCAGTGATGATAACAGATTTGCGGTGCCTTTCTTCTTGCTTGGACTACATCTAAATTTCAGCCCAGCAGAGTGGTGACATTTAGATGTTGTAAGTAGTGAGAGAATCCAGGACTGACCCCTTGAGGAGGATGAGAACAATGTTTTTTCCTCTTCCTCTTTCACTCTATGCACTTCTGCAGTTTCCAGATGGAAGCTTGAGAATGTAAGGATATGTTTGTCTCTTTAAGAATTATTTGGCACACTAATCAAAACTTTAATATACTTATGCAACACAATACTTATTAGGACTAGATATTTTGTATGTATAAACAGAATAGACATTTGTATTCTTTAACTATGGAAAGTTTTAATATTTGGTAGCAAGTGGCATCCTGGAGACAAAGAAATAGGATTTCTGAATTTGAATATTAACTTGGATGTTTGCGTGTATGGACTTTAATATGGCAAATAGCACATACTAGTTTTACATTGTTATAAAGTACACATTAATTATTCATTATCTTGAAACTACCCATTCCAGAAAAATCTATTGGTAATTTTGGTATAATCAAACACATTAAGTACCTTGGATTTGTGTGTCTGTGTGTCTCTTATAATGAAAGAATATGTCTTAATTGGTTTGATTTTTTTAATGTAGAAATTGAAATGTAATGATATTAAGCAGAAAATCTAATCCCCCCCCCAAATTATTATAAATGAAAGTAAAATTGGGCAAAACCAAGTATTTCTATACTTTTATATTCAAATAGTAAGTATCACAATTATCTATTTTTCTCACAAAATTTACTTTATATTTAAAGTATAGAGAAGTTCCCCCTTACCTGTAGAAGGATTGAATAATATAATTATTATCATTTTATAAATAAGTCTGTCTTGTGGAAACTAAATTTAAATTATAACAATTAAAATTTTTGCAGGTGACAGCCTAAATGGCTTTGTTGCATTATAAAATATAATAATTTATTCCTGAAAATCATGTCATGAAATTCACACATATATTATAAAAACGCATTAGCAATCAATGCTCTCAGCTTCTTAATCAATTTCTTAGAGATTTCTTCCCCCATAAATGCATTTGATATGAGCTACACAGTATTCAAATTAGAGAAAAAAAAAGATTAATTAGAAAGATTAGAACCTGAATCAAATATTTATTTTAAACTAGAGTAATTAATTTCAGGATAACTTTAAAAAGGGGCTTTATATCAAGAAGAGCACCCATCTAATGTAATTTTCTTTTCAAATGCATACACTTTTATAGTCTTACACATTTATGAAATACATGAATCCAGAAGTAACCCAATCTAGAGATTTTAGAGGTTTATTTTTGAGTCACGATTAAACAATGTGTTAACATACGTGTTTAGACTGAAGAAAGAAAAGCTTATATTTGGATTTATTTTCCAATGACTAATTGCTACTGTAAGACAAATTTATTTGGTACTCTAAAGCTCTGGAATATTTTTATTTCAACTTGAACAGAATATAAGATCAAACTTTATCTTGGTAGGCTTCCTGAAAAATTTTCCTAGTTCCATTAATTCAATTAAAGACTTACTCTGAGTTGAAGTTTGACAAATAGGAGTTGCTAGAACAAAACACACTTCTGTCCTTGAGATCATTGTATCCAACATTCGACTAAGCATTGTCATATCTGTGTTCATCAGAACATTAAAATCAACTTCTCCAGGGTAAATCCAATTTTCTTTCCTATAACATGATACCACAGAGGGTGCCAAAAAATATATAAGTACATTATGGAAGGGAAAAAAATATTAAATCTGTAGTACAAATTAAGGCGCATCTGACTTCTGCCATTGCAAGAGGGGCTCCACATGACTTGTATTTATATTTTGTTATCAGTAAATATTTACTATTGCAATTTTAAAACATTTTTTCCCTTCTTAAAAATGTGTATACATTTTTTGTCACCCTCTATATTTCCACCTTTTCTATCTATTTCTTATTATAGTGAAAAATATCTGAGGATCTTCCTGGACTGTTTTCCTCCTTCACAGATACTCTCTAACAATGATGAATTCCTATGGATCAGACTTCCTAACATTTCTCCTTTTCTTTTTCTAACTTCTTTTTTCCAGGAGGCTTACTATCTTTTGATTAGAAATTTGCATTCCAGACCCATGAACCAAGCAATGAGAATCAGTTTCGGAAGAATCCGCAAAGGTCACATTAGACCCACAATTAATTATTTCATGATCACCATAGGATGGGTCTCCACAATGCCTAGCAATCGTTCTTGGTTACTGGTCAATTCTGCTCCATGCTCATATTAGTACTATTTTCATCTCTAAATTTTCCTTGACTACTCAACTTAACCATAACGTCAACTCTTAGCTCCTGACATAACCACCTACTTCAAAGAGAAAAAGAAGACATTGTCTCCCAGATAACAAACATACACCAACCTACATATTTACCTATGCTATACTTTCTTATATCTCTCAACCCCCTCTCAGCTTTATACAGTTTTCTTCTTCCTGTAGAGTTTATCATTTTGAGTTATTTGCTTCGTTAACACCTTTTATCTTCAGATCTCTACTAATGTTTTTCCTCATCCACCTGATGAGAAATCTGCCTCAACCCACCCCCATTATAAGCTCCCATACTGCTATTTATCTCTCCTTAACCACAATTTTAACACTTTAATTTTTTCAGACATATCTCCACGTGATCATTCAGTTAATATTTTTCTCCTCCACCAGCTGCAAGGTGGTTTAGAGAAGGTGGAAACCATTTGTTTCAGTCACTTATGTTTCAACTGTGTGCAGAATCAAGGAATGTAAATGATATTATAATTTGATTATGTAGTTTTCTTAACCTCAGTGATGTCAATTATGGATGTTTCAAGATTATGGACTCAATGTATTCATCATAACTTCCTTAGTAGCAAGCATAATCTCAGTCAGATAGAAGACAGTCAAATTTATAGCTTAAAATAAACTGAGCTGGGTGGTGAGTGCATGTGACCAATTATTTAATATAAGAGTAAGCTCTTGATATTGTAATTTAAATGATTTTTCTCTTTTAAAAAGTAATTATACAAATTGTTTCATTTATCTCAAATCATCTCAAAGTAATTTTTGAATTAGCATTTGACTTTGAAAAAATAACTAAAAATAGAGTATAAATGTCTTACCATAGCACATGAGGTGATGGTTATGCTTCAATGTAAGCATTCTACATTTTTTATCAATTCAGCACATTATACCCCATAAATGCATTAATGTATATAATCACAATTTAATAAAGAAAAAGAAAAGAAAAGGTATAACATGGATGACAAAGCAAAGTGTTATTTTTAAGTTGATATGAGTTGGATAGAAAAATACATGAGTGGAGAAACGTTAATTGTTTTCCTAACTTCAAATTTAATCAATGCAAACAAAATGATCTATAAAAAAATGGTGCCTTAAAACCATACACAGTTTGAGATAGCACAGATAGAAGGCAAAGATAAGTAAATTCACAGGTTAGCTCTACACTGTTCACATACTTAGAATGGGTACTTCGAGCTTCATCATCTTAAGCTTATTCTCACTGTTAATGCGCATATCTATTTTAAAAAAAAGAAATAAAGACCTAATTTCTCTTTATCAATCACTGCCATGTTATAAATTCGTTTGTAATATATTCCCATGCTTTTCAAACAATTCAAATTCATAGTCCATTTCTCATAAATCACTGAAAGCAAGTGAAGGAACTTGTGCTTACTTTCCACTGCCTTACTAATCAGTAATTTGAAAAGAAAAGTGCTGTTTTTTTTCTTTATAAGGCATTTATCTGTATTTTCTATTTCATATTACTATGAGGGTAGACATGTTGAGATTACATCACTTGCATCCGTTCGGTAAAGTCTGAGTTCTAGTTGAGCTCTTCACCCAGGGCCTGTACTGAGTAATTCTATGTCGTGTCCATTAGGTGAGAACTTGAGACTAAAGCGCTACCTAGTTTTCATTTTCTAATCCTATGAAGCTCCATAATATAAAAAGTATTTCTAAAATGAATATATTTTATACGTGCATGTATATCTATACATAATACAGTCACATGTGTATGCATATACATGTACATATACACACATTTCCATGTACACACATGCTAGGGAGTTATAAATTCCGAATCGTTGTTTAGGTCTTTGATTTTTGTATGTTATGTAAAATTGATCTCATATAAATTACTTAGCAATTCTGAGTTTTCTGAAATGTAAATTCAGGAGGTTGGTGTAAGAGCTGTGCTCACCCCAATATAGTACAAATTATTCAATCTAAGTAGCTCAATTGTATAGGGAAGAGAATTTTATACTCTCTAAGTTTAAAAAGCTGCCAAGGAAAAAGAAATTAACTGCTCTCCTGTGCTGCTGTGATCACAATTTCTATTTCTATCTAAATTATCCAACGTATCAATCAAAATAATTACAGATCACAAGAATGTTAAAAGCAGAGAAAAACACTCAATAAATTCTTGACTGCTTTCTGAAATCCATGATAACAAGGTTATTAGACTAAAACTTTATTTAAATTTACCATTCAGTGACATTCTTATAAAGGTCAAATTAAAAATAAAACCTCTTACGCTTAATTTGATTCTTAAGTTTTGTTGGATTTTTGGGAAAATATAATGATGGAAATATATTAAGGTCTAGAAAATAAAAGCAAGTATCTGACTCTAATTTATAATTGTTGAATTCAAGTAACCTCAAATTAAATTAAAATGATCTTTTAAGAAAACAGAAAAGGTGTGTGTTAACAAGGTATTGCTGTTTTTACCACAACTAAGTATTCTTTTGATTGCCAAACATTAGGACATTCATTTTTTTGTATGGATATATATATATGTATGTATGTATGTATGGCCTTGTTTGTGGATAAAATCATTAAAAAATCTTGGGGTGGCCATCTTTTGTATTCCTTGTTATGGTATTCCTCCCTAAAATTATTTTCTAAAAATCATGTAAATTACTAGAAGCATTTTTACGTAAAGAATCTTGCCTTTAAAAATTTCTGATACTACATTTAATTATTTGATCACTAACTATAGCTCTGGGTTGAAAACTTTCCAAATCATACAAGGCCTTGGACAAGTTCTGCAGACAAAGCAACAAAAAATGGTGGTCATACAAGGATGAGATGAAAGACGATCAGCTTCACAGACCTAATGCTGGAACGAAGAGTCGCTGTAAGGAGTGTTACCCCTAAGGATTGTATTAGATGCCTGTGGCTATTATACCAAACTACTACAAATGGACCATCTTACAGTACCACAGAGTTAGCTTACATTTCTGGAGATAGAAAAATACGACAGATTTCATGGGACCAAAATCAAGGTGTTTTCCAAGTTTGGCCCCTGGGAATGCAGTGGACAGAATTGGCTCCTTTTCTAGAATCAATTGTAGAGTCCATCTGTATTCCATAGCTCTAAGCCCTTCTCCTCCATCCCACGCTATAGCATCTTGAAATCTTTCTCTTTGACTGTCTTGGTTTCCTTTGATAACGACCTTTGTTATTACATTGGGCCTACTGAATGATCTATCCCTTCCATCTCAAGATTCCTAATGCAATCCCAGCTGCAAAATCCCTTTTTACCGTGTAAGGTCCCATGAGCACAGGGTCCAGGGATTAGCACATGGACATCTTTGGTGGGTTATTATTCTGCCTCTCACAGAGGCCTATCAAAATTTGAGTCTCAAAGACACATATGTTTAGATAATCAAATAAAACAAATTTGGAGTCTATAGGGACAATGAGATGCAGTGAAATATAAACAGGCTTTGGGGTCAATTATAGCAGGCTCAGACCCCAGAGTTGTTGTCTTTTGCCAGCTACAGAAGCTGTAGCAAATTATTCACTCTCTCCCCAAGTCAATGGTATTATTTTTTGAACAGAGATATAAATAAAATGTAAATTGAAGGGTTCCTCTACAAACTACAAATGTATCTAGCATATGGGGAAGTTCTAGTTGTTACTAATATTACTATTATACAGATTAATTCAAATCCTCCGTACATATCCCTGAAGTTTCTGAAGTTAAATACTTACCCAGCTACTATTCACCTCATTTTTATATCAGATTCTGGGGTTGCTAGTTATTTAAGTTCACATTAATTTTGTGGCTGTAAACAGCATTTGTAGCGTAAAGTAAAACATTTATGAGAAACTATTTGAATTCACCCACCAAAATATAGGTGCATCCTTATTATTTTTCGTCTCTGCCAAGTATTTACCCTGGATGCTTCAATCTGGAAGGGCATCTTTTGTGACATTTTTATTGCTTTTTAAAAATAAATTTCAAGTTTCTGTTCAATATATTTTCACAAGTCTTGAAGGAAAAAATGAAAACTGGGAAAATTTTCTTACTGGAAGAAATAAGGGATAGGATATAGGATATTATGGAAAGAATTAGAGAATGTATAAACTATATCATAACCTCCAATAATTCAATAAGAAAAAATGGACAGAGTAAAGAGGTTGACATAGAATGCATAAAAGGAGGAAATAAACATGTAAAAGTACACATGACCAATAAATATTTGAAAATTTTCAGCTTTTCTAGCAATTGGGACAATGGAAAATTTAATAAACATTAAAATACTATTTTATCCATAAGGCTGGACAATTTTCAAAGATTAGTCAAAGTACATTAGAAAAGAGCACTCATCAACTATTAGCATAAATCAGTTCTCTAGATGATCATTTGATGAAATATCAATATTTCAGTAAACAATCTTTTATATACTTTGCAGCACTTTTGATAAAAGTAGAAAAATTATAAAAACCTAGATGTCCATGGATAAAGATACTTTTACAGTAACTATGGCCCATGTATGTAATATAACACTGTGTCAAACTGCCTATCCTTTTACAGAATCTGTTAAAACTCAATGTATTAATAAGGAAAAATCTTTAAGGTGTGCTGTTAAGTAAAAAGAAATAATTGCAAAACCATAAAGTATGATAATTTCTGTAATAAAAATCTATTTGTATATATTCATAATATACATATGTGCATGTGAGTATGAGTTTGTGCCTAGATAGATGGATAGAAAGATGTACATAAAAAAACTTTACCAAAATTCAAATAGTAAACATCTTTTAGTCGGAAATTGGGATTTCAGTGGAGCACACTGAGGCTTCAATATTTTTCTCTCTATATTGGCATTTGTTAAATCTTCACTTAACATTTTCATATTCATCTATAAAATTGATAAAGAGAAAAGTGTTTGGAATTCAAATATGAAAGTCAAATGAAGGTCACGAAAAGCTAAGACGTGGATCTTTAGACTAAACTTAAACTATGAATGAGGTTTAAGAGATTTCAGAGAGTCCTGCAGCATGGAAAGACTCACATTTATGAATGTCCACACGTGTAATTAGTTAATTTTAGAATATATACAGCCCTGCATGAGAATGACTGTTTCTGCTGATATCTAGAACATAAATCCACGTAATTAGGAACTTAATAATTCCTAATGAGAGTGGTAACTACAATCTTCAATGCCATACTAGTTCAGTTTTTCTGTGTGCTCTAATTAAAATGTAAACATGTTTTCAGCATATAGCAAAATTGCTTTGGATCTCCATTAATCTCTGTCTTGTTTATAACAGCACATTTTTATTTCATAAATATCCACTAAGGAAAATGAGAATTTCAGCTGAAACGTTGTTTGTTACTTGGAGTTAGAACCACCCACAAAATTGAGGAAGAAGAGGAGGGGAGAAGGAGGTATTTAGTATTTCATTAGTAAGTATGATGTTAGCCACAGAATTTGTTTGTTTGTTTCTGTCCTTTACTTATTTTGGGTGCCCTGACTTGTTGTTTAAGAAGGCTGACAGTCGGACAACCTGGCAGTTGCTACATTGTGAACAAGTTCAGGCCTTAGGAAGAGTCACAGGGCTCTGGTTGACTGCCCTAACTAGTGGCCTAGCTAATAGCCAAGATCAAATGCCAGACATGTGAGGAAACGATATCCAGATGACACTATCACGGAAACCTTAGGAGTTGAGTCAACCTCCCTGGTCAAATCGTTAAAGCTGAGTCCTCATGCGTAAGGAGCCAGAGACAAGACATCTTTGCTGTGCCTTGTCCAAATCCCCAGGCACAGAACATAATATTATGTGAACATAATTTTACAAAGTAATTTCTCACCACAAGGATCTGGTGGTTTGGTATGTGGCAATAGTAAGCAGAACAAATTTCTATTTTGTTGTAATTGTTTTACCATAAAAGAATATTAAATTTTATCAAATAACTTTTCTGCATCTATGAGATGGTCATGTAGTTATTATCCTTTACTCTGTTAATGTGGTAAGCTACATATTTTAGTGTTAAACTTAATTTGCATTACTTTATTAAATCCCAGTTTGCCATAGTTTTTCATGCCCTAAAGTTTAAATATATTTGTTAGCATTACTTTTAAGACTTTAGCGTTTCTTTATTACATATGGTGTGGTACAAATTTATTGTGTTAAGAATTAATATCAAGGTCTCGCTAGCCTCATATAATGTATGAGAAAGTGCTTTTTCTTCCTCTATTTTACAGCAGTATGTCTGTAAGAATGGTACACTTTTTTCAATCCACGAAAAACTAGAAGAATTTGTTAGCCTTGAATTCACTGTACTATTTGGCTTAGAGCTTTTTTCCTGGAAAGGCTTTGAATTATGCATTCAGCATCTTTAGTAGAACAGGACTAGTTAGGTTTGCTTCTTGTGTTGAATTAGGGTTTTTTTGTTCAAGAAATGTGTACATTTTATTTCCATTTTCAAATGTATTGGTCAAATATTTAAAATATTTTACAACTTTCCCAAGATACAGTTTCAGTGTTTGTCCATTTTTTAAATCTAATTTCTTAAAAGATGCAAGTGTTTTTCACTCTTTGCTAACTATAAAGTCTGTGTTTTGTTTGGATCTGAATATACACATGATTTTACGTCTCCAAGAGCAGTCACTATTTCCCTACTTTCCAGGCCTAGATGATGATGCTGATTGTGTGTCTCTAATTTTAAAGAACATGTTGTAGAGGCTCAAGATTACGTTACCATCATCGAGAGTTCATAGAAAATTTTCCCGGTTATTAAACTGCCATTGGCATTCTCAAATCCAGTGAAGATTTTTTTTTTTTATTTTTATTTTTTATGTGAGTCTGTTTCAGTGGTCTTTAATGATAAAGCACATCCCTTACTCTCTGGACATTGTTTTTCTTTTCTTCTTTTCTTTTCTTCTTGATATTTAGGTTGTTTATCAAGTTTCTCCACTTTGATGGAACTCGAATTCCACCATCCCACTTTTTGCATCAACAACATAGGGTCTTCATTACTGTAGAGTTATATTACAATAACACCTACTGTATCAGAGTGACAACCCAACAAAAACTCAACTTTATCCTTTTATATTTCAGAATATTTTATGGGTGAAAATGTTTTGGTCACATAAATTGCTTTTGTGCACTTTGAGTCAGGTTATAAGTGTGCCTATCACCCATATAGTGTGGGTTGACTTGTGGGTGTGAATTTATCCCCTCCTGCCCCCACTACCTGTTTGCTTACCATTGAGTTTTACTACGCAAAGCACACATGGGTTTGATGTATTAGTTCCAGTTTTATATGAGTGCACGTGGTGTTTGTTTTCTCATTCCTATGGTATTTTACTTAGAGGAATGGTCTCCAATTCTATCTAGGTTGTTAAAAAAAGGTATTAGTTCAGCATTTTTCATGGCTGAGTAGTATTCTAAGGAATACATATACCTCCCCCAAAATTCAAAAGTGTGCAGAGCATAAATCTTTTTCTCTACGATTAAGTGTTTTTGTCCTCGTAGCAGTTTTAAATAGTTTTAGTGCCTGTTTTCTACTTAACATTGGCCTACATTTAGCATTACTTTGATGAGTGCTCTCACAGGGGTCTAACCAAGCAGTGAGCACTACCAAAGCCCCACAATCTTGGTCTCTAGCATCTGAAATGTCTCTGAGAAGCAAGAAAGGGGCTATAAGTCCAATAACAACCAACCTCACCTGTATCTATTTTTCAGCCCCAAACACTTTGAGTGGGGAGCATTTATGCCAACTGTGTCTTCCACACATTAAAGAGTTGGATTTTTCCTTCATATGATTGAAATCATATTTTCTACTTTCGATTTTTGCTTCTAAAATATTCTACTTATACATTATCTTTTGACATTCGGTAAGTGTCTCAAATGCAAAGGACCTTTTACTTTTCTAGTACCGATTCCCATTTTCCACTGTGTTGACAATCATTTGGTTATTTCTTTGAGAAAGCGTGGGTTGGCCAGCACTATGCTCCAAATTGGGAAGCAGAAGTTTTTTTTTTTCCCTTTATTCATTATCATTAATATGTTCAGTTTATGAAAATAATGCCCTAGCATTACATTGAATTGATTACTAAATGTGGTGGAAAGCCTGATTAAAAAATGCTAACTTGACCTTGCCTATTTCTTCATAAGTTAATGTAGAGTCTCTCTAATTTTAAAATAAGGATACACAATTAACATAAATTTGATTCATAATTTAAGATGTGAATGGCACCTCGCACAAAGTAGCAACTGAAGCTTCAATATTTTTATGTACTGCATATATTTTCATTTTCTAAGAAATGTGTTTAAATAAAACACAAAGAAAAAAATAATGTTTGCAGTTATGTTGACACTGTTATCAAGCTTTACAGTAAAGCTAGTAGTCACAAGGGCTTGAACAAAAAGAGTCCTTAAGACATATATAAATTATGTATTTTATTCTTATTCCAAATTAATGGGTAAGTAGAAAATTTATGTTTTTACATACACCCACTACATTAATGGTACTAATTCAGAGAACATTTCAAATTCTTTTGTTTAAAAATATTAATTCTAAATAATGCTGTTTAAATTTCTATTTCCTTTCTTGTTTGTGAAAATGCTTTAAGTTTTAAACATACTGTGGGGAAGCAGAGTCTTTTTGAAATGATTCCTCAATTAATTTTGTGACTTTTCTAAAAAACATTATCCAATATTAATAGGTCTAATTCTAAGTCAGCTGACATAGAAATCATTAGCAAAATACAAATCCAAACCCCAGTGAGATACCCACTAGAGTGACTATAATCAAAAAGACAGACCATAGAAAGTGTTAGGACACAGAAAATTGGAATGTCATGTCTTACTGGTTGCATTGTTAAACAGTGCAATCACTTTGGGGAGTAATTTGGCATTTCCTCAAAAAAAATAAACATAGAGTTGATGTAAGAGTTGATATAAGGCTAAATAATTCCATTCCTTGGCATATACTCAAGATAACACACAAAACTTCTGAACGTTCACAGAAGCATTATTCCTAATAGCCCAAAAGTCAAAAACAACTAAAATGGCTATCAATGGATTAATGAATACATAAACATGATATATCCACACAATGGAATGTGACTTAGCCATGAAAGGGAATGTGTACGCATGCATGATATGGCATAAATTAACTTTGATAGTATTACACTAAATGAAGACAAACTTAAAACCATTTATTGTATGATTACATTTATACGAATGTCTGCAACGAGAAAATCTATAGACACAGAAACTAGTGTGCACGGTACCTGTTAGGTGACAGTAATTCTCCCCTCCTGCCTCTGCCCACCAGCTTGCTCTCCATTGACTTGTATTGCCAAATATGCACAATGGTGGGACAATTTAATAGCCAGTGCACGTGGTGTTTGTTTTGCCATTCTTGCGATATTCGCTTAGAAGAATGATCTCCAGTTCCATCTAGGTTGTTACAAAAGGCATTCACTATTTTTTATGGCTAAGTAGCACTCTGTGATATACATATTACTGTATTTTATTAATCCACGCTGGTGTTGATGGGCACTTGCCTTGATTTCACATCTTTACAACTGGGAATTGTGCTGCAATAAACATTGAAGGGCAAATGTCTTTTTGATAAAATAACTTTTTCCCCCTTTGGAGAGCTACGTACTAGTGGGATTGCTGGATCAAGCGATAGGCCTACTTTTCGTTTTTTCAGGTATCTCCGTATGACTTTCCTTCGAGGTTATGCTAGTTTGGAGTCCCAGCAGCAGTGTGTAAGTGTTCCTTTCTCTCTCCAGCCACATCAGCAACTGGTTGTTTTGTTTTTGCTTTTTTTTTTTTTGATAAAAACCATCTCAGTGGAGTTAGGTGATACATTATTGAGGTTTGGTCTATATTTCCCTGATGATTAGAGACACCGAGCATTTTTTCATATGTTTATTGGCTATTCATCTATCTTGTTCTGGAAAACTTGCGCTCATGTCTTTTGCCCACATTTTTTATGGGGTTGTTTTACCTTTCTAGCTGTTTTGCTAGAAAAGAGAAAATCTATAGATGCAGAAAATAGTGTGCACGGTATCTGTTAGGTGACAGTAATTCTCCCCTCCTCCTCTTCTTGCTTTCTATTGAGTTCCAACTCTTTTTAGCTTGAGTTTTTTGTAGACTCTGTTTATCAGCCCTTCATATGTACAGCATGCAAATATTTTCTCCTTTTCTGTAGGTTGTGTATTTACTCTATCAATTATTTTCTTAGCTATGTAGGTGCTTTTTAATTCAATCGGGTCCCATTTGCTAATTTTTGTTATTGCTAGGATTGCTATTCTGGTTGTCTTTGTAAGTTCTTTGCTTAAGCTGATGTCTATACAAGCTTTTTCCATTTCTTTATACACTTCTTATTGTTTAAAGCCTAAAGTTTAAATCTGTTTACCAGATTGTGAATTAGTTTTAGTAAGTGGTGAGAGGTGCTGATCCTGTTTCAATCTTTTGCACATGGCTATCCAATTTTCCCCACCACATTTACTGAATGGCAATTCTTTTCCCCAGTAGATATTAGTGATATCCTTGTCAAAGATCAGAGGACAATATGAAGATGGCTTTGTATCTGGGTTTTCTGTTCTGATCTGATGGTCTGTGTCACTGTTTTTGTGCCAGACCCATGCTGTGTGGTTACTATAGCTCTGTAGTATATCTTGAAGTTTATAAAGTGATGCCTCCCAATTTGTTCTTTTTGTTTAAGGTTGTTTTGGCTTTTTCAGGCCCTTTTCTAGTTTCACACTAAGCATAGAATCATTTTTTCTAGATTGGGGAAAATGACATTGGTATTTTAAGGGGGATTGTTTGAAACCTCAGATCACATTGGGTGGTGTAGACATTTCAACAATGTTCATTCTGCAGATCCATGAGCATGATATATTTTTCCATCTGTTTACATTCTCTGTGATTTTTTTCCCTCAGTAACCCATAGTTCACCCTATAAAGGTCCTTTACTTCCATTGTTAAATATATTTGTAGATATTTTATCTTCTTTGTTGCTGTTGTGAAAGGCATTGAGTCTTTGATTTGATTCTTGGGTAATTGTTCTCAGTCCAGAAAAACCCAAGCATAGATGTTCAACTACCTTTTCACAATAAACCCAAAATATAGGGAAAGAATCATCTTTTAAATAAATGGTGTTTCAAAAAGAGGACATCCACATAAAAAACAATAAGAATAGATACCACATACAGAAATCAGCTCTGAATAGATGAAAAGTATAAGCATAAAACCTGAAACTATCATACTTCTGGAAAAATATGGAGGGGAAAAGGCCTTTACTACTGGCCTTGGCAATGATTTTTTGCATATCACACCAAAAGCTCAGGCAAAAAAAGCAAAAAATTAGATAAATGATCTATGCCTGATCAAAAAATTTCTGAATGGAAAAGGAAACAGTGAAAAGGCAGCCTACGAGTAGGGAGCAACTATCTGCAAACCATTTATTCAATTTAATAAGGGGATTATATCCAAAATGTGTAAGGAAGGCACACCACTCAACAGCAAAAAAGAAAAAAAAAAACCCTTCAAAAATAGGCAAAAAACTGAATAGACATTTTCCCAAAGAACAATTACAGAGGATCAACAGATATGTAAAAAAGTATCCCATATTGCTAATTAGGAAAATGGAAACAAAACCATATGAGGTATGAACTCACACCTGCTAGGACAGCTATCGTTGTAAAAAAGGCAAGAGATGACAAGCATTGGGAAGATTGTGCATAAAAGGGAAGACTCGCTCACTGTTGGTGTAAATGTGAATTGGTACAGCCAGTATGGAAAACTGCATGGATTTTCCTCAAAAGATTAAACATAGAACTACTGTAGGACCCAACAATTCCCCTTCTGGGTACAGTAGATCACTCTGTAGACGTGTCTATGCTCCCACATTTACTGCAGCGTTATAGTGGCTAAGTATGGAAAACACATAAGTGTCCCTTGACAGATTAAAAAAATAAAGAATTGTCATGTGTATATATTTTAGTTTTTTTAGGTACTTCCATATGACTTTCCTTAGAGCTTGTACTAGTTTGGAGTCCCACCAGCAGTGTGTAAGTGTTCCTTTCTCTCTGCACCCACATCAGCATCTTTTTGGGGGATCTTTTCTGATAAGAAATTGTGTGTGTGTGTGTGTGTGTATACACACACTAAAATACTATTCAGGCTTAAGGAAAAGAGACTCTGCACTTGACAGCATAGATGAACTTAGTGGACATTATGCCAAAAAAAAAAAAAAATCTAAACCCCAAAAGAAAAATACTGTACAATCTTACATGCAGCATCTAAAAATGTCATAAACACAGAAGCAGAATAGATCAGTGGTTACCAGGGGTAGGGAGATGGGGGAAATGGAGAAATATAGGTCAACATGTACAAAGATGCAGCGGTACAGGATGAATAATTCCAGAATCTAATTTACTGTGACTATAGAGAATAGTATTGTATTCTGTACTGGGAGGTTGCTATGAAGTAGATTGCAGGCACCACACACACATGCGCAAAGGACAGATACACGAATTGGACATACGTTGTTTGACGGTAGTAATCATTACCCTATGTCTGAGCATATCAAGACATCATGTTACATGTTTTAAACATGTATAATAAAAGAGTCCAAAGGAAAATAAAACAAAAATGCTCACAACAATACTGTCTATCCTGAAGTCATGGTGTCCGTGTTCCATGTATGTCAAATTTAGAGTAGCTAAAAGTCTGCCCGGATTACATCATCCTAAATTGGTATTTTGCCTGCATATTAGTTACTATGAACAGTATATTAAAATCCATTGTAATTACGATTTTTGACCTTTTCCCTTTTTATGTTCTGTCATTTTTTTGTTTTATGTATTCTGAAGCTGTTATTTGGTGAGTGAAAATTGATGATTTTTATATCTTCCTGATGGCCTGGTGTCTTTAAAATTATTTTTAAAATTATCATTTTTCTCTATAATTAAAAAATCTAATTAGAAGCCCCTTTTTTGCTTAATGTTTTTTGTCAAACAATTTTTACAGTTATTAAAAATTTAATTTCTGGCTCGGTGCCTGTGGCTCAATCTGCTAAGGCACCAGCCACGTACACCTGAGGTGGCGGGTTCAAATCCCCAGTCCGGGCCCGCCAAACTACAATGATGGCTGCAACCAAAATAAAATGGCTGGGCATTATGGCGGGCGCCTGTGGTCCCAGCTACTTGGGAGGCTGAGGCAGGAGACTCGCTTGAGCCCAGAAGTTGGAAGTTGCTATGAGCTGTGATGCCATGGCACTCTACCCAGGGGGATAGCTTGAGGCTCTGTCTCAAAAAAAAAAAATTTAATTTCTATGCGTATTTATATGAGTATCTTATGAGACATATATAGCTTTTTTTTTAATTGAGTCCATCAAATTCGAATTTTATGTGGCATTTTCGTCTTCACACACATTAAATTACTGATGAATATATGATTTTAAATGTGTACATATATACATATATTTATAATTTTAAAACAATCCTATTAAGATTTGTTTTCTGTGGTCCTTTCCTTTCTAAGGCCAGTCTAGCTCAAGTTCTCTGTTTCAATCCAAGATGTCCTTGGGCTTGTATTGAAGCTTGACATGTTTCTCTGCCCCTTCTTTTTTTCCCCCTTCCTACAGGTGTTAATCGTGACAGCACTACTTAATGAATACTCTCAACACTGAAATCGACCTTGGTTTTGGCTTCACAGAAAAGCCAACAGCCAAATAAACTGAGTACAAAGGATGGTTTGAGAGAGATGAATCACAGACTGCCTGGGTAGCTGTCAAAACACTATCTCTGTGAGAGGTAAAGTACAGATAGTCCCCAGAATAAAAAGGTGGTGGTTCAATTGTTCAGGGATAAATTAAAAAATGTGCTAGTGAAAATCAAGGTATTAGCTAGTATGACACCAGGTGTTTGAGAAATTAACGGAGGGGGACCAGAAACTCCAAGGACAGCAGAACTGGGTGCCTCTGCAAAAGGATCAGTGAGAAGTAAGAACAACCAGTCACCAAGGGAAAGCAGAATGACAGTCAGAGGGTCTCTTCAGTAGCATCTGCTGAAGGGAGAGGGTAGAGAAAACCAAAATAATGTCCCAGGACATAATTACCAGATTGGTCAAACCAGGGAAAATGTTGCATTAACAAGCAAGGCAAGTCTGCTCTGTGAATGCCAGGGTTCAGGTTAGGAAGGAATGGGATCATGAGTAGGACAGCTTGGGTTAATGCCCTTGAACATCACAAATCCCCAGATTTCCCTGGATGCTGAAAGACTGCCCAGGGGGCTCGCTCATCGGTTAGGAGCTATTATCCTGTCTCCTTGTTTAAGGTTAACGCAGATGCCTCTGCCCTGGAGGACGCGGTGTATCCCCCTCAGGTTCTGCCTCTTCCTTCCCATCTGGCCAACATAACCTAGCTGGGCACGATCTGCACCTGATAAGGGAAGGGAGGGAGAGAAGGGACTGTAACTACCGCACTGCACCTCTAAGCAGGATGAGCCTGCAGAGGCCGGGAGAAGACGTGTGCAATGGCATTGTGTGGGTGCTCAATCAAGGGTCTGCCTTTTTGATTTAGTGTGATCAGAAACATTGTGGCCTTTCCTATCTTATCAAAACAATGGAATTAAACCCATTTAAAAAAATTAAATATTTCAGAGGCACAATTACAAATATGGAAGCATATTTTAATGCATATAACTTTGGAGGTGCTCTTCCCTGTGCTGGAATTTCATAGGAATGCATGTGTTTTTTCTGCTTTTGAGGAATCTGCAGAAGAAGCCTGGCACAGGCTTTGTAAGCAAAGAGAAAGAACGCAGTAGACTAAGATATTCTGGAGAATGTGTTTTGTGGACTTGACATTGAAGGCTGAATTAGAGCTAGGAAGACCTTCTACGTATCCCTTCCCCCATTCTCCAAAGACAAAAATATTTGGAAAAGTTGAAAAAATATATGAACCAAATCTCAGAGATAAATATTGTAAACTAGTGGTAAATTGATAATATCCCTCAACCTATCAATACTGCCATCTTGTCCAGTGTGGAAAATAATAAAAAAAAAAAGTATATTCCTGCTCTGGGAAAACATCCCCAGAAAAGCTATTAGTCCATAATATTTCGAAGGCATCCTATTCAGAATTCAGAAATTATGTCCTCTAACATATAACTCCAAAACTTTTAATTCAAAATGGTTATCTTACTTACATTTTTTGTGTGTTTCTACTGAAGTTATTATATATTACAATTTTAGGGTAAGGCAGCAAAAGATCTTTTGACTCTATTTCCTACCCTTTATTAAACATAAAGATACATTTCATCACACTGTACCACCAGATTCCTTGTCTGAACAAGGACTTTGATTGTCTTAGGCACATATGAAATCATTCTTATTTTATCTACTCTCTTTTGATAATGATAATCAGGGACCACTCAATCACACATCTTCATCAAATCTAAATTGCATCATATCATTTCAACTCAATTACCAGCAAAGGAGTGGGTACAAGATTCCAACTCAGTGTGAAACTAAAACTGATGTTTTCATCACACATTCTTTTCATTTATTAGGTAGGGTTTGTCACTCATCTTGCACATTGATATTTTTAGAAACAATTTCTCAAACACAAATCATGTTATTCAAGGAAATCTCTATGTATGACTCCTTATTCCTCTGAATCCTCCCATCAATTAAACAGATCTTTTAAGGTACAGTGAATAATAACATGAACTAGTTATTTAATTATAACTAATTAATTATTGTTCAGGAAATATACAGGATTGTTGATGGTAAACAGCACTAATTTCCATAACAGTCTAAAAAGGCGTATGTTAGTATAACTCATTGTGCAGAATAGAAAACTTAGTTTCAAAAGTAAAGTAACTTCCTCACCCACAGCGGATGTAAACATGACAAACACAGGCAACACTCTCTCTGCTTTGGAATTCTGAAAGGCATCACTGCAGAGATTCTTGATGAACAATAATATGTGGAACCCGACCTGAAGTTTTTAATTAAATGTCACAACTCCTAGTGCCTTTTGCATTATAGCCTACTCATGTGACAATATGAATAGTTTTTACCCTTCAGTTGACTCACTTTATTATTCTTAAACCAACTTGACATACAGTAGTAGAAGCTTTACAATCTAGTCTTAAACATAAGTAGTAAGTGAAAGATAACTTCACCATAGGTAAACTAACCATATATATAAATACAGAATCTTCTCAAAAGTTAACAAATCTTCGGCTCGGCGCCTGTGGCTCAATCGGCTAAGGTGCCAGCCACTTACACCTAAGGTGGCAGGTTCGAATCCCCAGCCCGGGCCCGCCAAACAACAATGATGGCTGCAACCAAAAAATGGCTAGACGTTGTGGCGGGCGCCTGTGGTCCCAGCTACTTGGGAGGCGGAGGCAGGAGACTCGCTTGAGCCCAGGAGTTGGAGGTTGCTATGAGCTGTGATGCCATGGCACTCTACCCAGGGGAATGGCTTGAGGCTTTGTCTCAAAAAAAAAAAAAAAAGAATTTTTTTTCCTCAGCCATATGGACTAGAATCACTAAAATAGAAGAGTTTAGATTACTAATTAAAATTTATTTGTTCACAAGGGCAGAAATTAAAAAAAAAAATCTACTGTCACCTGTGTTGACTAAGGGCCCACTAGGTACTCAGTACAATGCTGGGCTCTGCAGGAGTTACCTTGCTTGGCCAGCCCCTCTCCAGCCTTCTCTCTCGCCAACTCTCCTTGCTTCCCAGGTTCCTAGCTCCAAACACCTGAGCTTCTCTGAGCTCCTGAACTTGTTAAACCCTTCTTTCCTTCTGGGGATTTGCCAGTGGTGTTGCCTCAGTCTGAAATCCCCTTTCTCTACAGTTTTCTCTATACCTTTTCCTCCTTCCTCACCCATAGCCCCCGCCCCCTTATGATTTTTTTTCTTTACCCCTATCAGGGAGAAAGCCCTATTCCCTATCTTGCTTCCTTTCTAAGCACATTGGTTTTTGAAAATTCCTCTAATTTGTAATTGTATATTTGCCTGTTTACCAATTTACTATTTCTCACCCCCACTAGTCAATGTGTGAGGGCAAACACCAAGTCTGATTTGTTCACCTGAATATACTTAGCAATTAGCATGATTCCTGGCATGTAATGGGCAGGCATTTAATAGTCATGTACTAAGTAATAGCATTTTGGTCAATGACAGATTGTATATACGGTGGATTACAAAAGATTATAATACCATATTTTTGCTGTACCTTTTCTTATAGGTATTTTTAGATATCCAAACACTTGCCATGTGATATAACTGCCTACAGTACTCAGTACAGTGACATGGTAAATGGGTTAGTAGCCTAAAAGCAGAAGGCTATACCAGATAGCCTAAGTATATAGACTGTCCTGTCTAGCTTTATGTGAGTAGTCTATGAGGTTCACATGATGAAGGTTTATTTTATGATGTATTTCTTAGAATGTATCACTGTTAAGTGATGCATGACTTTTTATTTATTTTTTTATCTCTCGTTAATGAAATTGAAGGTCAGTGAGTTAATATGACTTAAAGTCATCTTGTTACACAGTTTAGGACTCTAATCTAGATCCCAACTCTCAAAGACAGGGCTCACTTTGCTTTACAGTGCTGTGTGACTTTTGAGAAAATAGCTTTCTTAACACACTGTTGAGCTGATAGAAAAAGATTATTTTGATGGTTATAGTTATGTGTTAGCTCAAGATTTGAGAAAGTTAAAGAATGAGGTACCTGGACACATAGACCAAGACTACTTTGAGGGAGAACACAGCACATTCTCTATTAACTAGGAGCTTCTTGGTTTCAGGAGTCACAGCTGTCCAAAAGCCTCACAGTTCTATGATCAGAGGAAGGGCTGGGTTGACTCCTTTCTCTGTGTCCCAGAGCGAACAGCACAGGCTTTATCTTCAGGAGATATACAGGCCAAGAAGACTGATATTGATTAAACAGCCCTTTTAGGTGAACAAGAAGGTTGATTTGGCATGTATGAGAAGGCGGAGAGCTGTCAGGTCTCTTGATGGATCTGAAATGACCGTTTTTTGCACAAAAGGAGAAATACTGAACATGGCTGTTGGAGACCAGCAGGCTCTAAAGAAATAGAAGAGACATTTGGAACAAGCTCTAGAAAGCGGGCTTTTGATCTCCCCCAGGATCCTGACAAGCAAAGCCCATTTTCCCTTTTCTTTGATAAAAGGCTTTATTGTGGCTTTCACTTGTCATGAATCATGATGTTAGAGGTGGCATTGTTCTACCTCTTGGCTTGCTGTTCGGACTGTGTCAGGCCTAAACAGGTGTTCCAAAGTCCCTCCAGAGTTTCTGCTTTGCTAAAGTCAACCTAGCAGAACTGTGGGAGGAGAGATAGGTCTGCCCATCTCTGGAGCTCCCTTTGGATTCAGCATTTAATCTCTGGGTTCTGCACTTAACAAGGATCCAAATGCTTTTCGATGGAAAAAACTATTTGCTTTACTCCTTTCTGGTGCTAAATATCTTTCTCAGTTTGCATTCTCTTTCCCCCTTCCATGAAGTCTTCCTTGACTTCTCTTTCTTCTTTGAAAGACCTTTGGACAGGCATTTAAACGAAAGCTTTGCTGTCCTCCTCCTCACATGTGTTCACTTCCTTCCCCAACTCCCCAGAGGCACAGCATGCTGTTCCTTCTAGGTCCCACAGTGCTGTGGTCTACCAGGTGCTCCATAGAGGCTTAGACTTAAATCCTAGACAGGGACAGCAGAAAGGGACTTGATGGTCATCTTGTCAAGGAGTTTCTACTCTGGCCTCTGTGGGAAAGTGTAGGGAAGGAATGAGGCAGATGGAACTCTCTTCCCTTCCAACCTTAGCAGCTATTCTTTCTTTACATATTTAACTTCCATTTAAAATGTTTTTGGGGGCAGTGCCTATGGCTCAAGGGAGGAGGGCGCCAGCCCCATATACGGGAGGTGGTGGGTTGAAACCTGGCCTCAGCCAAAAACTGGAAAAAAAAATGTTGCTCGATTGAAAGGCTCATGGCTTAACTAGTTTAAATCCTCTAGGAAGCCAATGATGCTGTAAATGAATCCACATAGAAATTCTTCATCTAAATGGAGATGTCGAACTTTTAGTGGGTACCCTATTGTTTTAAATTCTATCTAAATTATATCAATATAATCGAATGTTTATAGGATTCTCTGTACGAGTATATATGTATATTTTACTATGCACAAATAATACATATATACATGTATGTATATGTATAAGGTCAGATTCCAATGCTCACATCTTTAAAGAAGTTGATATCCTTCCAGCTGGAAGTAATCTTGTATTGCCATGCTACTTAAACTTATTTTTTCTCTTAGGGTTATTTTACTCTGCCTTGTAATTAGTTGTGTACATTTCTCTCCCCTGCTGTACTCTAGGTTGTTTAAGGTTCAAGACACTCAATTGTTTATATTTGTAACCTCTATAACACCTAATAATGTGCTCTGCACATGTAATTAAGGAATGAGTCTTTTAGCTTAGAAGAATCACAAAGTAGAAAATGTTGACTAGGGAGCCCAGTTGGTAAGAATACAGTATGTTATTATGAAGCATTAAATTTCATGCTTGGGCCTCATAAGGACCTAGTTAGTTTTTTATATAGGAACATGCCACAAGACCAAAGATTGTATCCGTGCCAAACATCTCACAGGTGTATGCCATTATTCACAAGGTGGGGCAGAGAAGATGGGGATGGCTTAATGCAAATTAATTTCCATCACTGGAAAAACAACTTTAGCTACAGGGCTAATTATAGAAGGGCAAGAATATCAGTGTTACGAGGCACTATATGTGGGTGGGACGCCTGGAGACCAGTCTTGCACTCATGATCCAGGACATAAGTAGTTAACATGGACTGTTGAATCTTGACATAACTCAATTTAAATGCATGTTAAATTGAATTAAGACAAGAGTTGGGAAAAGCAGCCATAGGACCAACTAGCCAATAGGAGAAATATAAGAATTAGCAGATGTGTATGATTTGTATCCCAAATTCTTTGTCAGATCATTTTCTAACTTGTCAAGTGATAGAAAGGAGATACAGTATGTTGAGTATGTAATTCAACAAACATTTACTGAATGCCTACTCTCTACGAGGTAACTTGCTAAGCCTGAGTAGAGAGGTTCAAAAGATGTGACCTGTACCTTCTAAGAATCTGTAACTCTCTGTCATAGTCCTGACTTACAGCTGCTTCACCAGAGGTGGATATTATCAACAGTTAAGAAACTTACGGTTGAGATTACTGAGAAAAAATTATTGTTGTTTATCCTAAAGTGCAGTTGCCTTCCAGAATCTGACCCAGCTTTTCAGTCTTTCACTTTTTATCCCTGATACGTATATTTGGATGGTGGAGAATGGTTATATTCTATCTACTTTTGCTCATGGGAATTTTGGTCGTCCAGGAGATACTAAAACACTTCTAAAACAGAAAACGTGGTGATAGGTTTAGATGTTATAAGAACTATTGAATGAAAACTTGACTTAATTTAGGTACCTATGGAAAGTGTCAGAAGATAAAGTTTAAATGTAAGTGTAATTTTCTTACAGCTGCTAATTGTAACGAAACTTCTAAACAGTGATTATGACAGACTGTGCTGGTTTGCTGTTGCCTTCATTTGCTCTTTAGCTATGACATAAACAACAGGTCATTTTAGCTTTTGGAATGTGTACTCCTCTGCACGTAAGAGATTTTTGTCATCTTGCTCTAAATCTTATTTCAAGGATATCAAGGCTTAGGAATACATTTTGACTTCCTCCTAAACAATACGGAAAGAACATGCCTTTCTCGTTGACACTGTATTTGCCCTCCTTCAATAATTGAAAAGACTATAATTTTTAAATTTGTGGGGAAATTGGACATTTGTTGGTTAATTGGCAATGTTTGTATGCTACAATTAGTCTCATTATGCTTCAATTATATTAATTAAACTCTTGTCCTGGAGAGTAGGCATTCATTCTTTTTTCTTCCCTGCATCCCTCCAAATGTGCATCTGGAAGCTGCTTCCCTGTGGTTTTGTGAGCACATGGGGCAGGGGCTACGTTTTTTATTTCTGTTTTTTTAATTCTTATATCTCTAGCACAGTTTGGACATGTAATAAGTAATTATTAAGTAATAAATGTTTGAGTGGAATCATACAGGTAGAGCCGTAGTTGGGAAATCTGTGATGTTGACTCCAGAGGCTTCTAAACTTGTTCTCCAAGAACAACAAATGTTAGACCACTCAAATTCTTTGTGAGTCTTTCCATTCCCATCCATCATATTGCCTTAATAAAATAATAATCTGTATGCAAGGTAAGCAATCTGAAAAAGGAGGAAACCCATTTGAATGCTGGTTTTATGCCAGGCACAGTATTTGAAACTTTCACATACATTAGCTTATGTTTTCACCAGAGTGCTTTTTGTCTTTTCTCAACAGGGTGTTTTTAACAAAAGATATGAAGTAAAAAGGGAATTTTAGGCTGAAGATCCCTAAGGGCATCAGATGCTGCTGGAGGGGATTGATAAACATGGGTCAAGACGGAAGAACTTGTGACCTTATCGCTAAGTCAGCTTCTGCCAGGGAAAAAGTTGCTAAATTGATGTACTGGTTGATAGTAAGCCATACTGAATTACGAAATCCTTCTAATTTCTTACTCAGAGTAAATTTTTATTCACCCAGATAAGGCAGCTGTTTCTGAAACAGAGCTGTATATGATGTGCAGGTGTAGAAGGCCAGTTGCCTCCTCAGTGCGTCTGTGCTTTAAAAGGAGATGAACTAGGTGACACCGTGATAAATGTGCTCTTAAAACAAAATGTGATTTATAAATAGTGAATAATTTCCTTCAGTCTGAATGTGAATATTAATGCTGTGTTCCTTCATACCCAAACATGCATTAAATGAACACACTCCTGTGGCTTTCTGGTAAACACTCTCTTGTTAATAAGCCTTGGCCTCTGTAGGCTTGCCTTAGTATTCACTTAAGAGCACTTTATCTTCAGTATGTTGAGTATAGAAAAACTTAATTTCAAAGAGGAATTCCAGCCCCCAAACCTCCTGATAATAGATAGCAGAGTAGAATTGCAGAATAGAAAAATAAGCATTCAGAAAGATTAGGGGAGCATAACTGTTTATCAAATACATTGGTCCTTCTACCCTCTAAAGATTTTTTTAAAGAATAAATCATACAACAGGATGCTCCAGGGGGTCTATTTCCTGAAGGTAATTGCTCAGAACATGGAGAACCAAGCACTATTAGCACCATTAATGGTCTATCAGAATGACCTGGTAGTCTAGAAATGCCACTCCCATATTTCTTGGAAGCACGTTAACTCAGCCTATGAATAAGCAGAGCTATGCATGAGACAGTTGATCCAATTTAATGTCATCTCTTTTTCTTCTAAGAGAGCTTTCTTTACATTCTGTGGGTGTGGTGATACTGTCAGTGTTTTGCAGGTACATTCCTTATTTGCCTCTGTAATGGCACTTTAGGGGGAGGAAACTACTTTCTCCTAACTTTGCACGTTTGCTGATGGCAAAGGATTCTGTAGGGTTCTTACACTCTGTCAGGGTTGTCAACCTCGTCACTGAGGAGGTTTTCACCCTGTTTTCCTTAAACTTCTGCTGTTTTGTCACCTAAAATCTGAAAATAGTGAACTACACAGATGATGTGGATAATCATTCATTGCCATGATTGAAGGACCTAGCCCTACACCCGACACTTAGTAGCCACTCAGTAAATGTTAGTGGAGTTTAAATTATCCCAGCATCGCTGGCTCATCACTTCATTAAATCATTGTACCTTTGGCTAGCATATAATGGTTGTTTTTCCTTTTGTCCATTTGTTAGCTCAGTCCCTCACCATCTGTGTTCCCTGTCTATCTGCCAGCCTAGAAAAACTCTTTGTGTCTCTAAATGAACAGTTTCATTTTTTATATAACAATTTTTATATTTAGGGTTATATTAATATGGAGTGCTGTGGAGTATTATTAGTTCAGAGGAATAATTTACTGTCTAATTAAAATAGTTAAGACCTTATGTGATCCGTAGGTGAATGTCCATGGTCATGGTAGGGGAAGAAAGCAATGTGCTCTTGTGTTTTGGTGCAATTTTTGGCTAACAGGATATGAGAAATCCAGAGCTGGTGGGACAAAGCTGAATTTATAAGTATGTCAGATTTACTGAGTAGGTCCGTGCTGCATTGGTGTCCATCTCCAGAGCCTTTGATAAGTAGAATTACAGCACTCAGTATTCATCTGAGGAAATTTTGTTAAAGAAGCTCATGTTATGTCCAATTTCAAATCTGCTTATCAGACGTTTTCAAGATTCTTTCACACTGTGTCATCCATGATATATTTCTTTCCTCTTTCTTTCTTCCCTTTCTCTTGCATTTTTTATTTTGGGGACAGAGTCTTGCTCTGTTGCCCGGGCTGGAATGCAGTGCCATGATAGTCGCTCATTGTAGCCTTAAACTCCTGGGCACAAGCAATCTTCCTGCTTCACCCTCCTGAGCAGCTGAGAATACAGGCATGTGTCACCATGCCCAGCTACTTTTTATTTTATTTTATTTTTGGTAGAGATGGAGTCTTGCAACAAGTCAGGCTGGTCTTAAACTCCTGGCTTTAAGCAATCCTCCTGCCTCAGCCACCCAATGTGCTGGCAACATATACAGGAATAAGCCAGTGTGTCTGGCCAATCATATATTTCTTAATCCTCTCTAGAGTGTGCATGGGATTTAAAGAAAACACCAAGTCTCTGTCCCTGGTCATTTAACAGTGCTCCCAGGTAGTTAGATTCCAGTACTATTTATAATCCATTAGGGCCTTTTGTAGGTTCATTCGTCCTTAAAAAGAAGACATATCCTGGATATATACAGGGGAAAAACTATTAGTGTACAGTTTTCCCAATATTAAGAGGTTGCAGAAACCTTAAGGTACGCTATGATAGTAGCTATTATTTCCAACTAGATTCAAGATTCTGAATCCTCATGGCCTTATTACTTTTTCTCATGTCCCAACTCCTATAAAGTTGTCACAATTGGTGGCTGAGAGAAATGTGTACATTTTCTTAAGTGGTCTTAAGCGCTTCTACATTTAATCTAGCTGTGTAGGAGTAAAAGTAACCATTTCACAATTATTATTTTTTCCAGTCTGACTCATAGTCTCAAAATCAGCCTTTACTGTGCAGGGACCAAAAGAAATTTCCCATTTTCTGATGGTTTTCTTTACAGAGGATCCCAGAAACTTAAACCAGAAGTAACTAGAGCTTATAGTCTAGTGGGTCTTAGTGGGGGGTGGAAGGCTGGTCTCTTATAATATTAATATGACATTAACCCACCATGGATTCCTTTTGGAAGAGGACGAGTATAAATGACAAATAAACCATGGAACTGACTGAGATGACAGTATCCACTGTGGAAGAGGCTGAGCTATAAGCTAATGATTCCCTTAAATGCTTAAATGGTATGTAACAGGAAACAACCCCAAGCCTTGTCTATTACTGACTGTTTTTGGGGGCCCAGGTTTTGAGTTGATTTTTTTTTTTTTAAGTAGCAGGGACAGATTTTTAAAGATACGAATGCTCTGTTTTGCCTTGATCTCCTTTCTGTGTACTGGCCTACCTTTGCAGGGCAGCTGGTCTGCTGTCTGTGGGGCAGGGGAGAAAGGCTGACCCACACAGGGTCCAAATTCATGAGTCTGACCTTGTTAGAGAAGTGGGTTAATCGGTGGTGTAAACTGTGCTATCATTCCTCCTGATAGTTTTGGTGAGCCTGTGATCTGCTTGAGTTTTGTTATTTTAACCGTGTCAGGGAGGCAGTTGTAGCTTAGGAAACCTGCGGGGCCTTTTGAGTCTGAAATGATGCTTCCACAGAAAACTGAAAACTCCGATGTAGACCATCCCTTTGCCAGCAAGCTGTCCCTTGAAAACAGATTTACCTTCCCTTCCATATCTGTTAAGAAGATTCCAAACTTTCTTTTCCAGTGCCACTTTGAAAAATGCTAAAATTAAGTTTTCCCAAGTATCTCATCCCTGGGCCACTTGGTGTGATGTTATTATTTCCATTTTGTCCTTTGTTGAGGGGGATGCAGGGAAGTAAAATCTTGTACACACAGGTCTCTTCACACAGAAGCTCCCTCCCTCCCTCGCTTGCCCCAGGCACAGAGGCCAATAACTGTTGTGAATCAGCCCACCAGCTCTGTTTTTCATGTTTCCCCCTTTGTTTTCTTCTTTCTTTTCCTCCATGAATGCATCTTCTTTTTCTGGCTTTTTATTGAGCTCCATCAAAGACTGAAAACATTCAGGAGAATGGCTGCTGTTTTGGTTTGTTTCAGGTCTAACATGTTTAAAAGAAACGGAAAAGCACGAACAACAAACAAAACAAAATAGTTCCAGAATGTATCCATTGCCTTTACTAAAAGAAGAATGCCCTAACGTAGTTCATGCTGCGATTGAGAGACATCTGGTTTTTGATCCACATTGTCATAGACTGAGAAGAATGAATATATGATCAAATATTTCCTGGAAAAACCTTGCAAAAAAGATCAGTTCTCTCTGTCTTTGTCTCTCACTTCCCCTGCTCCTTGGGTAGCTTGCTCACGGGTCTAGGGGCTATTTCCTTATTCTAGGTAGATCTCCTGTTAGGCAATCATGTGATTCTTCATTTATACTAAGATGGATAGAATCCAGCCTAAGAGTGCTTAGGTAATTTCTTCCAGTATGCATACAAATTGTTCTTCTTTAAAAATCTATCTTCTGAGTTTTTTTTTTTTTTTGAGTCGGAGCCTCAAGCTATCCCCCTGGGTAGAGTGCCATGGCATCACAGCTCATAGCAACCTCCAACTCCTGGGCTCAAGCGAGTCTCCTGCCTCTGCCTCCCAAGTAGCTGGGACCACAGGTGCCCACCACAACGCCCGGCCAGTTTTTGGTTGCAGCCATCGTTGTTTGGTGGGCCCGGGCTG